>JABUQX010098236.1:7500-31437 GCA_015478945.1 Trachelipus rathkii
ACGTTAATTTTAGAGCTATGCTTTTTTGACATTTTTTTTCTAAAGTATCTTCGAAAAATGAAATGCAACTTGCTCGAGTCGAAATACAATAGATGGTTTATCATTTTAGACAGTGCCTTGTCTGAAACCTCTTTATCAATTTTCCTGTAGTTAACAAGCGACTTTAATAATTGTAGTTCTTTGTTAGGGCCACCGTGGGTTTGATGGCGTTGAACCACGCTTTTACATAAATATTAATTATAAATAAACAAATGTCTTTAATACCTTTTTTTCTAAATATGTTAATGAAAATTGATCCCTAAAAAATAAAAACCATCTTGCGTGATGAATAGCACCAGGTACTCTGAAACAAATATCTTTTGGAGGAAGACATCCTAAAATAATTTAACAAAGTTGGACAAATTTTTGATATAATCAATCCCTGGCTGTTGATTTTTTTATTGTTCGATAAGAAAGCTTGAAATTTGATCCGAATTAGGTACGTATTTTATATCAAATATTCAATACCAGTTTTGTATTTTGTCTTGTCTAGCTTACACCAGCCCAGCCTGAAGTATTTTTAAAAACATATCTGGCTGAGGGTCAAGTTGCGTTGTGTCCATTTTGTAATGAAAACAAGCTTTTAGAATAACTTCTGAATATAATGGCGACATGCTATATTTTGAAAAATTTTCTCTAATAATTGCTCTAGCAAAACGCAGGCCCCCCTGAAGCGACCAGTATTTACTGCAGTGGTATCAATCAAAATCTCCCTCACTGTTCAACTGCCCAAAATATAGCTTTTGCCTGAATAATTCGCATACTATTTTCGGCGAGGACTTCTATCAAGCTGTTCTTTATCCCCACAGGCTAATCAAACCCGCTACCTCTCTACTTTTTTCTTTACTCAGATTCTGCAAGCAAATTTGCCCATCCCTGTTGCAAACAACTCCCCTAAATACGCAACTTGAATCTATTTTTAGATAAGCTCAGTCCTTCGTTTTCGCAATTGCTGTCTGGGGGTCGTATTACACTTCTACTTACAATTAAATTCAGTGGATCATGACCTAACGCCTCTATATTTAACCTGTTTATATCGTACTGCGTCTCTATCAGAAATACTACACCTATCTAACAATAAAGACAATTTTTCAGTAATAATCTCTTCACTTCCTCTTCTTTATTTCTGGCCCTACTTCCTCTGTGTCTGGAAAATTATCTTCTATTTCCATATCTCCTTACGTCGGCTCCTCTTCCTCTCGTGTGCTGCTTAGTGAAGATTGCCGTTCTACATCTTCATCCAGATAAGAAAAACAGAAAAATAAAACCTAAAATAAACTAAGCCATTAAGCATTCACTGATAATAGCATCAAGTCAACTAATCTGAACAGAATAAATAATGAATAAATTACTTGTAATAAATAAATGTTTTAGTTAATGTCAAACTAGGTACCAACGTAGTACATGATAAAAATAAAATTTGTGGGGAAACCTGAAACAACTCGCCTTTTCTCTTGATTTTGCCAATCTTGCCATCTCAGTTGCTACGTCTTTCCTCTTTCGTTTGTTCTGCTTTTTACAAATTTCATTGTCACATCTCCCATTGCAGCCCAGGACGTACTTTTTCCTCTCTGGCAGTAACAAAAACTTCTTGTGTTTTTCAGTGCATCCTAATGAGCAATGTCAAATAGGTCATCAAGAGCTGACCTGAAAGCTTCTACTTTTTGATTCTGAGCTGTGCATGCAGATCTGGTAGTGTTTTTTTTTTTTTTTTCAGTTTTCTCCACCCTCCATGCAGTTTTTTAAGCTTTGCAAAACGGCAAATCTTTAAATAGTGTCTGATTGGTATCTTAGCATTCTCTCAAAAAATTAGAACTTCCTGTATTGTAAGTCTTGCAGCTTCTCTGGTATTCAATATCACTTGGCGCATATCATAAAATAAACTGCGTAAAACTTGAAAATTAGATGACAGCTTACTTGCCAGTGATTTGATAGACATTTTTGCCAATTAAAAAAATCTTTCTTTCTTTCCTGAACTCATTCTCGTTTGATGCTGGTAGAAGGACGGAGGTGAGATCTCGCAGTGAAACATCAATAGCAACAATATTTCCTATAAAATAAGACATTATCCTGATTTCTAGGACAAATTAGTTTTCATTAAAAAATCGCAGTTTCTCCTTCATAAAATAAATTATTTTTCCTAGAATCCTGATTCTTGTCTTACTTTATAGGAAATGCTGTTGCCCCATTAAAATAATCTTAGTCTTTCTTACCTTCAATACTCATTCTCGTTGATGCTTGTAAGATGACGGAAAGGTTGGAGTGAAACTTCAAGACAACAACTATTTCCTTTGAAAATTAAAACAAGGAATTAGGATTTCTTAGGACGAATGGTTTTTATTTTTATGAAGAAAAAAAAACTTCGATTTTGTTGCAGTAAAATCGCCAGTTTTTCAAAAACTTGACCTTAATGAAGGCACGGGTTAACGTGTTTTTGCAATATCAGCGTTTGAAACTTGCCATCTCATTTTTTAGACAATTGGCAATTCTAGGGTGGTCCCCGGAGATACACCAAAAAAAATTTTCCCAACCTAGTTAGTTTGTTGACCACTCTAATATATATTATACAGTAATACTATATATTTATTATATATATATACTATCATACTTAATAATATATATATATATATAATATTTAATTAAATATTATATTATATATATATAATATATATATATATATATATATAATTATATATAATTGGTGAGTGGGTTGGGGTCTCGGACTACACACTTTATTTCTTGCCTTGCAATGCTCATGCATACCTCGAATTTCAGTTGTGTATAGTTCTTGGCACCCTTACCCCAGTTCTGGTGAGACCAAGGCAACAGTTGATGACTATATATATATATATATTCATATATATATATATATATATTATATACTAATATATATTATATATATATTATATTTAATATATATATTAATATATATATATATATATATATATTATTATATATATTATATATATTTATTATAATATATAATATTATGATACACACGAACGGGACTAGAATTTTGAGTTCGGATGCATTGGCTTATCCTACCAAGCCTAAAATTCCATTAATATCTCCACCTCGTTAGCAAAGTATCTAAACACATTTCGCTGTCAGTTAATAGGCCCTGTTGTCATATTTCGGAATAAGAACGTCATGATTAGAGCCTCACTGTGAGTGGTGGCGATTACTATAATATATATATATATATTATATATATAAATCATATATATTATATATATTATATCATATATATATATATTATCATAATTACTATATATATATTATATATATATATTATACCGTATACAGTATAATATACCGTTATTACAGTATTATATAATATATATATATATATATAATATATATAATATATATTATTATATTATATATAGTATATATTATATAGATATATATAATAATATATAATATAATATATATTACTATTACTGTATACGGTTTATTACTAGTATATATATATTATATATATATATATATATTATATTGTATATATATATATTATCATATATATTATATATATATATATATATTACTATATATATATATATCATATATATATATATATTATATATATATATATATATATATATATATAGTCTAGGGCACGGGTATATGTTGTCCTTTGAGAGAGATCATTGGGGTGCATGTATTTAGCTTAAATCATGTTTAAAAGAAACTGGAGCCTTAATTATTTTGTTCTGTCTCAACACCATTATTTTATAATATTTAATAATAAATAATATAATTAGAGGAGCCCCCAAGAGTGAATGAATGATTGATGTTCATTTTTATTTAAACAATTTTAATTCTAATATATAATGTAGTAAGCGAAATAATAACTGATTTTTATATTTTCACAGCAACTTCTAGCAACGATGATTTACATCGTCGTATTGGTGGCCGATGTACAACCCACAACATGAAGGTAGTCTTCAAAGTGTGTTGCGACCCTGCATCTCAACCACCTCGTGATCAGGCCAATGGTCATCTCCAATCTAACGGTAAATTTCTAACATTCTTAATATCTTTAATTTGATGTTTTTTATAATAATAATAATAATAATAATAATAATAATTAATAATAATATAAATAATAATAGAAAATTATTCTATGTTATAATAAGAAAAGGAAAATTTTGTAATTAAATCTTGTAAATACAAAAATTGAGTGATGATATCATTGATATTAAAAGTTATATAGTGGGTGGGCATAAGTTGACAAAGCGTAAGAATCTTGCACTCGGTGACAGAATCATGATATAGGGTCCAAATTTCTCATTAATAATATTAAAAACAAATAGGCTATAGTGCCAAGCTAAATCTGCACTGAGGCCAGGCTCTAAGCCTGTTTGCAGTAAATAACTGAAATACGTAAATATAAAGGGATAATAACTAGCAACAGAAATTTACTTATTTACTTTGTGACAGAGTTATGATATTGATTAAATATTATACGCCATCTTAATATATATATAATACCTCCCTATAATATATATATATATATATATATATTAATATATATATACTATATACTATATATATTATATATATATTATATATAATAATATATATATACTATTATATATATAATATATATATATTAATATATATATTAATATAACTGTATACTATATATATATTATATAAGATATAATAAATATATATATATAGATATATATATATATATATATCATATATATATATATATATATATATATATATATATATATTATATTTATATTTTAGTAACAGCTTCATTCTTTTATCTGATAGCAAACGCCATCACACTGGCATAGTGCAGTACACATGGAATTTTTGCTTTTACACATTTGCACTTTATACAAGCTACTCTACATGTACAGCGAAGAAGTTCCTTGCATGCATCACCTGCAGCAGGTAGACTTGGCCAGAGTGGTTGGTACACTGTATCATTCTTAACCCAACCCCACCCTTCAGCATCTTGAAGGACTGGATTGAGAACGGTGATTGATCCCCCAAACATGCCTCCCTTGGTATGCAGCTCTTTTGGCGTGTTGCAGTAAAGCACCTTGGGTTGGAGGTATGCCTTCAATAGCACGAATCTTCCAGTGCAAATAAGTACTTCTTAGCTGCATTAACACTTTCCGCTGTACTTGTTCGATCATAGATAAGTACCACGTATCTCTCGAGGATTGACACTGCAGTGGGAGTCGCTGCTAACTCGCGAAACATTGCTGTTGCTGCCGGGAATGCGTTCCAGACTTCCCACGCGGTGCGTTTTCCACGACCTGAAAATGACGAAACGGTGTCGCATCCTGTGAAAGAATGGTAAAGCAACTGACTTCTCAGGTCCCAGACATTTCGCTATTTCGTTCGCAGATATGAATGAAAAGTTCTTTCCAACTCCAAACGTGATCCATATTTGACACATTTCCCTGGAACATGCGAACGACACTGCAAGAATCAGCACTTAAGAATCAGTTGTTCTAATCATGATGCCGGTGTCACTCAGATATTATTGCCAGTTCTTTGGTAAGGGCGAGTTTGGGAGCACACATTTTCTCACTCCTTTTCCACTAGACTCCCTTGTTAATGCCTTCAGGCTGCCACCACGGTAGTCGGCTCGTACTATATTGATCCTTTGGACTTTATCGAGCTTTCCTGTAACGTATGGAATGAACACTATTCTGAAAAAGTTTTGGAAGTACCTGGCTTTAGCATCTGAACAACAGCTGCTCCATCAAGAATTACAGATGATACGTGTGGCCGATCGGACGATACGCAATCGTCATTTAGTAAACATTGGAGCACGTCTGACTTTGTGCACGTTCGTATTCTTCCTCCAACTGCCAGAGGTGGAGGTTACCTTTGATTTTCATGGCTGAAGAAATTATCCACTTCACTTTCTCGACTCTGATATGCAGTGTATAACTTTAAGAAAAGTTGTGCGTTACTTTTTTCTGACACAATCGCTGACTGAATGTCAGTTGCCTCCTTCAGTGCACTACTGTGGAAGAGCCCAAATCTATTCCTAGTGATGACATTGCTTATAGGTACCGTCCTGTTGAGGAACCGATCCCGCACGTACGATTCATACTGTTATATCCAAGCTATTTCGCCTTTGCTACATCCTAGCCCGCTGTAGGATGCGCAACGTTTTTCGTTGTTAAAATGTAAAGTTCATTGCCGGATTCGTCGAACGGGTTCCCGAGATCTTCAATTGCTTCAACCATCGTCTTGACATATTTATGGAACTTAACTTGTACATGATGTACCTAATCGTGGTGTGAACTACTAGCTGGTTTCACATCACTCACATTTTCTTCGAATTACTGAACAATGCGAGCTAACTCAGGACCAGCTACCATCCATCTTCATAACGCTACAGGATCATTGGTGAGGCCTATAGCACCATCATCACCTTTTCATTATTTTGTTCGTGAACCAGGTCAAGTTAACTTTTCGTTAATATCTGTTTGGCAAATGACAAACAAATCCCAGTTAGTGGCTATTTGTTTAGTAGATGATGGGGTGATACCTCTGCTTCTGCAATATTAACGTATTGCATCTTCTTCGCCATGGTTATTGATCTGCTGTAATATTAATTAAATGTAATGGTAGCGCTCAAATTTTCATTCAACAGCACACCCTGCAATAAAAAAAATTGTTGTAATTTCATAATATTTAATCCGAACCTAATATAATAATATAAGAACTTAATATTTACTTATTTAACAATTTGTATGCATATTATAAACACCAAAACATTTATTTTACTGTTGACTCACTCCCATTTAAGTTACAATGGGTGTTATCCCAGGCTGCAATAGCAGAATGTGGTTCTATATATAAATAAACTTTTTGTACTAAACTTTTGGGTTTTCTGTCACAAATGCACGGATTATTTTCAAGTAAATATCAATAAATTAGAGATTGAAATCTAAATTTTGCAATATATATATATATATATATATATATATATATAATATATATTATATACCTATATATATATTATATAATATATATATATATATATATATATATATATTATATATATATATATATATATAGTATATATATATAATATATATATATATATATATTTATATAATATTATATATATAATATTATTATACTATATATATAATATTTATATACTATTATATATATATATATATATATATATTATATATATTAATAATATAATATATATAATATATATAATTATATATATATATAATATATATATTATATAATAATATTATAATATATATTATATATATAATAATAATAATATATAATATACTATATAATATATATATATATATATCTATATATTATATATATATATATTATAATATATATATATCCCTCCTATCCCCATATTGAGGGTGAGGTGCATAGCATACATTGGAACAGAAAAGTAGTAGAAGAACTTGACGCATGTCGAAAAGAAGCTTTCCCCTCCCCTTTATACTCCCAGTGAGAAATCGTCGCAGTCAGAAAAATGCACCCTAGAGCTTCAAGACCGGGACGGAGCCTCACTGTAGTTATCTCGTCAATTGTGCGGTTCCAGTCCTTCTGGACAAAAATCCACAAAACCCCGCCATTCCCTTTACCCTGTTATGCACATTTTTCTCGCCTCTACCATAACTCACATTTTCCTCTTCCTTCGGGCCATTCCTTACTGAACTCAATCCACTTTTTCTTCGTTTTGTCTCCCAGCCGGTCGATTCCCAACACCTTCACCACTATACATCCACTTAACCAACCGACTATCACCCATCCTTTCCATATGACCAAATCATCTCATGTACTCTCGTTTATTCTCTCATTTACGCCCTTCGTTCAGATCACACAACTCCTTAATGAACGTTCAATTCCTCGTTTTACTTTCAATTTCTTCTTACAACCATAACACGCCGCTAGATTGTCTAATCTAAACACTTTGCACCTTAAATCTATACCTCTTATTCAGACATAGTTTCACCTAACTATAATTAAAACAATCATTTACAATATATATAATTATATATATATATTATTATATATATATATATATATATATATTATAATATATATATTATAATATATATAATATATACTATACTATTTTAATATATATATATATATATATATATATATATATATATATATATATATTATATATATATATAATATTTATATATATATATGTATTCTTATATTATATAATATATATATATATATATATATACTATTATTATATATATATATATACTATATATATATATAATATCAAGATAGGAGGCCTGCACTTATTAAAAATAAACTTGCAAATATATCTAAAGTTGAGTAATAAATTTTTACATAATAAATGGTCTTCTAGATGTTAAGGAGCGTTAGCTTTCGACCTTTACTGATTACTAGATCCTCTTTCAGACGCTATGAATTCAATTAATAAATGTTATATATGCCAAAATTTATTATATTATTGGTTTTGCCTACTTTCACTGCAACGTAATCAAATCTTAAATTTTTTTGATTAAAAGTAATTATTTAATTAAGACTACACTCCAAAACTCCGGCTGGAACATAAGAGGTATCCAGTCTGCTGCCGGAGAGTTGTAAAAAGCCGGAATCCGGCCTTTGCCGGAGCTGAAATCTCTGGTGCATCACTAATTAGTATATATATATTAATATATATAATATAATTAATATATTATATTATCATAATATATGATATGATATATATATATATATATATATATATATATATATAATATATATATATATATATATATATATATATATATATATATATATATATTTAAAATGTTGGTGTTATGTTAATAATTAATGTGATAACGATAACCATCGAATAAGAGAATAATAATAATAATAATTTACAGGAATTTCCATATCTTTGGATGGTTCTTCGTCGACAACTTCGACTACCAAGATTTCATCCATTTCTACAACTCCAAAAAGTAGTCCAAGCACAACACCAAGCACCACTACCACAACTCGAGAGAGCACCACATCCCTTAAGACCACCTCGCACAAAAGCACTGACACTCGCACCAAAAGTAGTGGCCCTAAGGCTGCAGGTGAGGCTTTCACTCCTTGCATGGCTTCTTTTTGTTTACTTCTAACTATACTTCGATAAATTAAAAAGGAAGTAGGCATTACGGTATCAATTCTTGGCATATATGTGCAGTGAGTCTTGTCAGTGATGGCGGTAATTTGCTCATTATTCTTTGTCGTTTCCTGTTGTTGTTGATACTTTAGCAAAAGTCATTTGGTATTTCTGTACAAATTTTTTATTTTTTTTTATTTTTGTGGTTTTCTTTTTTGAGTGAATTCCTGTTATTCTCATTGTGTAAATAGATGCTTTTAAAGAAACGAACATGCGATAATGTCATATGTCGATTTAGTCCTGCACTTTTTACTCTTGTACATGCACGTTTTCGTGCAATAAATGCTGTTAAAGAACTTATTTTCCCCTCATATATATATATTATATATATATATATATATATATATATAGTATATAGTATATATATATTATTTATATATATATATATATATATATATATATATATATATATATATATATATTATATATATATATATATATATATATATATAAATGGCATAGAGCTATGGTGGATTTTGTTTGTGAGAGTACTAAAATTCTAATGATTAAATTTAAGTTTAAAATGGTCAAGGTATATGTGGTTGTAACCTATGTTCCTTCTGAGGGTGATGCTGAGGAGAGTAAAACTTTCTGGGATAATCTGGGATAACGTTTTAGATGGGGTGAGTAGGAGCTTCAGATTGATTGTGTTGCGCTATCTAAATGGTTGGATAGGTGATCAGAAAAGGGATGGTATAACAGTTAAATTTGGGGTGACGGGAGAAAATGGGAATGGTAGGAGGGTGATTGATTTATGTGAGGAAAGAGGTATGTGTGTAAGTAATATTTTCTTCGTACACAAGAGTATTCATAATTGTACTAGAGATGGTATCGAAGTGAAAAGTATGATTGATTTTGTGTTGGTGAAGAAGGAGATGTTGACGAATGTGAATGGATGTTAAATCAGTGAGGAGGCTAGGGATGGGATTATCGGATCATTGTTGTTTTATGTAAAATTAAGTTAGTGGAGGCTTGAATGGAGAGGAAGGAGGTAAGGAACGAAGTGAGAAGAATTAAGAGTGAGAAGTTAAGTGAACAAGGTAATAATTAAAAGTATTTAAGAGCGCTTGCGAATAAATCAGTTGAATGTGAACAAGATGAAGCTGAACAAATTTGGGCGCAAATGAAGGAAGCCCTTGTTAGTACTGCAAGGGAAATATGTGGATGTGCTAAAGTAGGAAGTAAGAATCTCTTTAGTGAATGGTGAAATGAAGAGGTGATTCATGCGGTTAAAAGTAAAAAAGAGGCGTGGTTGAATGTGCTAAAAGCAAATGAACAGGTCTCAAAAGATGATGTTTGCAATTATATAAGGAGGAAAAAGGGAAGACTAAAAGTTGAATTCACAGGAGAAAAAATGAAGTAAATGAACAGTTTGGAAGAAGGATGAATGAGGACTTACAAGGGAATAGGAAGCTTTTCTAGAAGGAAGCGCGAAAGGTTAAGAATGATAGTAAGGGGAATCTGCTTAGAATATTGAATAGGGATGGTGCTTGCTCTCGTAACTGATGAAATGGATTTGAGAAGAGTGCGGAGGGAACACTTCGAAAATCTGCATAACATTAGCAGTAATTAAGAGGTGATAGTGAATGTATGTGAGTTTGATGGGGCAAGAAGAAATAGGTATTTTGGGGATGAGGTAATTGGTAGGGTGATAAAGTTGAAGAATGGTAAATCTGCAGGCATAGATGGTATTACTGTTGAAATGATCAAGAATGGAATCGAGATGGTGATTGAGTGGATTTGAAAGTTGTGTAACAAAGCGCGTATGGAGGGTATAGTTTTGAGAGATTGGAGGAGATCAGTAATAGTACCCTTATATAAAGGTAAAGGGGATAAGGGGAACTGTAGGAACTATAGGGGAATTAGCTTATTGAGTGTTGTAGGGAAGATATATGCTGGTAGTATGGTTGAAAGAGTAGGTCGGGTGACTGAAGAACTGATTGGTGAAGAACAAGGTGCATATTGAAGTGTCAGAGGATTTGTGGATCAAATTTTTACATTGAAACAAATGATTGAGAAAATGAGAGAGAAGAAGATTAAATTGTATTTAGGTTTTGTGTATTTGCAATAGGCGTATGACAGGATTAATAGGGAAGCTGTATGGCAGGTGTTAGTGACATATGGTGTTGGAGGTAGGCTTCTGAATGGAATCAAAAGTATGTATGACGATAGTGAAGCGTTTGTAACAATTAATGGTAATCGAAAGTGATCGATTTAATATTAATAGAGGAGTGAGGCAGGGATGTATTATGTCTCCTTAGTTATTTAATTTGTATATGGATGGGGTTATGAAACAATTAGAGGTGTGGGGTGGCATGGGAAGTTGTTAGAATGGTAGAGAGTAGAGGAAGCCCTACTTTCATGCGGATGATTTGGTTTTTATGTGGTGAATCTGAAGAGAGTTTGAGAGGATTGGTAGAGTGATTTGAAGTAAATGTAGATAAGAGTAAGGTTATGGTAGTGAGTGAGGAGAGTTCGCGGTGTGAAGTCATGTTAGATGGTGAGCAACTGGAATAGGTATCAGAATTTAGATATTTAGCATATATGTTGGATGAAAAGGGAACGGATGATGCAGAGTGTAGTAAGAAGGTTGTGAATGGTAGGAAGGTGGCTAGTGCAATTAAATTCGTGGATGTGAAGGGACTAAGTCTTGAGTGCGCTGGGGTTTGCATGAGGGTATGTTGTTACCCGTGTTAATGTTTAGTAGTGAAACTATGGTCTGTAATAAGAGGTATAGATCTAAGGCACAAAGTGTTCAGATGGACAAACTTAGGGGCTTGTTAGGTGTGAGAAGAATTGATAAAATGAGAAATGAACACATTAGAGAGTTGTGTGGTATGAAGAAGGGCGTAAATGAGAGAATAAACAAGAGTACATTGAAATAGTTAGGTCATATGTAAAGAATGGACTATAGTCGGTTGGTTAAGCGGATGTATAATGGTGAGTGAGGCGGGAATCGACCGTCTGGGAAACCGAAGAAAAAGTGGATTGAGTCAGTAAAGGAATGTCTGGAGGAGAGAAATGTGAGTTTGGCAGAGGTGAGAAGGAAGGTGCATAATAGGAGTGAATGGCGGGGTTTTGTGAGGGGGTATGGCTGTGGCCATATATGACTAATTATGTCATAGTGAGGCTTCAGTTGCGGTCCCATGAAGCTCTAGCGTGGATTTTCTGACTGCGACGAGTTCTCACTAATAGGTATAAGGGGCGGTAAGACTGGGCTTTCTTTTCGACTTGTGTCATATTCTTCTACTACTTTTCTGTTTACGGTGCATGTCACGCACCTTACCCCCAGTCTTGGGGGGAAAAAAGGTGGATGATGATGATGATATATAGCCCTCGGTGTGAAGTTATGTTAGATGGTGAGCAGCTGGAACAAGCGTCTGAGTTAAAATATTTAGGATATATCGTTGGATGATCAAATAACATAATGCAGAGTGTAGTAGGAAAGTTATGAATGGACTGGAGGTGGCTGGTGAAATTAAATCATTAGTGGCTGTAAAACGACTAAGTCTTGAGTGCGCTAGAATCTTACATGAGAGTATTTTGTTACCTGTGTTAATGTATAATAGTGAGACTATGGTCTGGAAGAGGTATAGATCTAAAGTACAATGTGTTCAGATAGACAATCTTAGAGGTGTGTTAGGTGTGAGAAGATTTGATAAAATGAGGAATGAACGTATTAGAGAGTTGTGTGTTGGGAAGAAAGGGATAAACGAGAGAATAAATGAAAGTATGTTGAGATGGTTTGGTCATGTGGAGGATGATGATAGTCGGTTGGTTAAGCGGATGTATACGTGGTGAGTCGACCGGCTGGGACCGAAGAAAAAGTGGATGAGTCAGTAAAGGAATGTTTGCAGGAGAGAAATGTGAGTTTGGCAGAGGCGAGAAGAAAGGTGCATGATAGGACGAGAATGGCGGGGTGTTGTAAGGGGGTTATGGTTGTTGGCCCACCTGGGCCAAGGGGATGAACCCTACACTTGACGATTTAAAATAGTGAGGATCCGTCGCGGTCCCGTGAAGCTTTAGGGTGGATTTCTGATTGCGGACGAGTTCTTACTAATTAATGGTACAGAGGGGGCGGTAAGGCTGGGCTTTCTTTTCGACATTTGTCATATTCTCCTACTGCTTTTCTTTTCCGATGCTTGTAGCGCACCTTACTCCCAATCTTGGGAAAAAAAGGTAGATAAAGAAAGAAAGAATATATATATATATATATATATATATATATATATATATATATATATATTATATATAATATATATATATATAATATATAAATACTATATATATATATAATATATATATATATATATATATTATATATAATATATATATAATATATATTATATATATATATATATATATATATATATATATAAATATATTATCTATATATATATATAATATATATATTAAAGTGGGAGGCTCTTAGAGCGACAGATTTGGGGAGGTATGCAATGTACAAAGTAGAGATAAAAATGATAATCATGGGGTTTTAATAGCAGTAAAAGCATAAATGATTTTGCAGCTACTAGAAATTTATTGTTGTGGTTGTGTTTATTATTGTTAACAATATATATATTATATATGAATATATATATATATATATATATATATTATATATAATATATATATATATATATATATATATTATATATATATACTATTATTTATTTAACAAATATGTTGTCTATATTATCTATATATTTTTAATTATTTACACAGGTACGGAAAAAAAGAAACCCAACAAAGCAAGAAAAATCTAGCAGTGAATGAAAGAATGGAGTGGGAGTTGCAGCTTTCTCCTTCGTTACTTGTCAGTGCTCCTGGTGGGGTTTGCCTTCAGAGTCTGGGGGGTTACCACCCTACTTTCTTTTATTTCTTTTTACACAATTATCACACTTCTATATTGTAAATAAGAAATAAAATTATTAGATTGAACACTCCGTATACGTGTGTACGAATGTATTTTTGTATAATATATGAGTTTTAAATGAGTGTATATTTTTATCATAGCAATTAATATATATATATGTTTATATTATAATATATATATATATATATATATATATATATATATATATATATATATATATATATATATATATATATATATATTATATATAGTAATAATATGCAATGTGTTATTGTACATAATATATTAAATTTTGCAACTGGAGCTATTTATACAATATAATATATATATATATATATATATATAATTATGCTCCCATATAGAAATGTATAGTATAAAATTTATTTATTAATTATTTAATTTTTCTGATCAAAAGTAAAACTATCTAAATAATTTTTATTCAATTTTTTTTAAAAAATTAAAAAAATAAAATTTATATATATATATATATATATATATATAATATATATATATAATATTGATTACAAACTTTAAATGGTTAATCACACAAACGAAGCCATTGGTGTTTTTAAGCGATTTAAAAATACCTTCTTTTATAAAAAAAATAAATAAAAATACTTCATTATTATTTATTATTATTATTATTGAAGTTGTCAGTTTTGAATAAATAACCCAAACGGGCTCACAATCGTCTTTCCATAAATATTTCTTAGGTTATTTGTATCATCAGTTTCTGTTATTAGTTGATTTCAGTTTTATTCGTGCTGACTTCTTCGCTAATCTTTTTTTTTTTATATATATATATTCATTTCTTATAAGTTATTCGAGTTTTAATATTTTTTGGTTATGTGTAGGAGATGGTAGACCTCTCTACTTTTCTAGTCTTGTCATATTCTCTCTTATTATTATTATTATTATTATTATTATTATTATTATATCAGAATTTTTATGCCTAGGCTCATTTTTTTTTATTAAATTTTTTCATACTATATTAGATTATTGTTACGTTATTTTCGATTCCGGTCCAATATAATATATATATATATAGTATATATATATATATATATATATATAAATATATTCTATATTTTATATTTGTATATTATATTATATATATATATATTATATTTATATAAATATATATATATATATATATATATATATATATATATATATATATATATATATTTTGTGTTGTAAAACCCATTCAATATTTCTAATTTGGTGAACACATTATGAATAAATTTAGTAAATGATTTTGGGATCATTTTATATCATTAATGGATATAAATCACAAATAAAGTAGACCAAAGTTTGTTTGTACTTTTATTAGATGACTAAAAGTAGATCTTGATTATAACTTATATTTAATAAGAACGTTCTTGAATGAGCTATGGCGATCTATTTCATAACGCCCGCACAAATAATAGGGGTTCAGTACCTTTTAAATCTTAAGTAATGAAAAAAGTTAGTGAGAAATAGCCGACTCTGTGTCGGCTTATTTAGCCTGACTCGGTGTTGGCTCATTTAGCATCGACATTAAAATATATTATTTTAATTTATTACATGATTTTATAAGCCTCCGTTAACGGGCGTCATAACGTAGTTTTGATATTCGGTTTTGAATTTGCAAACACAAACAGAATTTCTCTTTTATTTTAGTAGATTTTTTTTCTATCTTTTACTCATAATTTTTAAATTTATTATTATTATTATTATCCTTATTATTATTATTATTATTATCTTCTGTGATAATGTATATTTGAACATTAAAATTCTTCATATATATCATATATATATATATATATATATAATTATATATATATATACTATATATATCTATATATATATATATAATATATATATATATATAATATATATTATATATATATATCTATACTATAATATTATTATATATATATTAAATAAAATTTATAATATATATATATATATATATATATATATATATATATATATATATATATATATATTATATATATATATATATGAGTAGGGTGGGACCCCCGAAGTTCCCTAGATATTTAGACATGGTTTTCAATAAATACACACTCCCCTTCGTTCGAATTATATATATATATTAATATATAATTATATATATATATATATCATATATATATATATATATATATAATATATATATATAATATATATATATATATAGCTCTTATCAACAATTGCTACTAATAGCTTATTGTTGCTAAAAAGAAAACAAAAAAAGAAAATAAGGAAATGACGTTAAAAGCGTAATATATAAAATAAAATAACTTTTGTGTGAACAAAGTTGACATTTTGTCGTGATCTGTGATAGAATAATGAGTATCCGTTCTTTGTACTTGAATAAAATGAAAACATTGAGAAAGATAAAAAGTGGTCGTGTGCCATTTTTAATTATTATTATTATTATTATTATATCTTTGGGTGAGGATGGTTAAGCTATAGAAGTAACTTCATACAACAGAGGGGAAAATTGAATGATTTTTGTTGCTTTATTTTTTAGGGGGGAGGGGGAGTAGATGAAGGAATATCTTAAAGGCTTGCCAAGCGTTAAAGAAGATAGTAAAAAAAATTACTTTTGCCCAGTATTATTTCAATAAAAATTATGGTATGCTACAAAATGATCTTGATTAAGTTTTTCATGTTTGAAACTATTATTGTAGTTTTTTTTTATTTACACTATATTTGTTAAGTTAATCTCTACATTCGATACTAGAATGCTAATAAGCTCTTTGCATTTGCTTCTTCCCCAACCCCCTAAGGAATATCCTATAACATTCGTGGAGGACAGGAGACCCTTATATTTTCATTCCTTTTTGTAACAAGGATTACAAAAGAGGTCCCTGGAAGACCTCGATATGTCTTAATCTGTGACTTGTGCTATTTTCACTCACATAGGAAGGATTCTCTCTCTCTCTCTCTCTCTCTCTCTCTCTCTCTTTCTCTCTCTCTCTTCTCTCTCATATTATTATTTAACAGCTGATTCTCATGTTTTCTTATATTTAATTGAATCTTGTATTGCTCTATGTTTAAAATATAAAAGTGCCTTTAAAGAAACAGTTGGAATGAAAGTAAAAAAAATTATTATTATTATTATTTTTATTATTATTATTATTATTATGTTTCGAATCTCTCTTTAGGATTATATTATTATTATTTTCTTTAATTTTAATTGCAACAAAATGAAGTTGGTGTACTTATGCATTTTTTCTCTATATTCCATTTGAGATTGACAATCTATGTTTAAAATGAAAAGAAAATATCGAACATTCCAACAACTGCCATCTCAAGCATTTATTGATATATATATAATATATATATTTATATATATATTATATTTTATATAGTATATATATATATATATATTATAATATATATATATATTTATATATAGTTAGTATAGTATAGTATATATATATATATATGATATATTTTTTCATGATCATCATAAACATAAAGCAACAATTTTATATACCATTCCATATTATTATTATTATTATTATTATTATTATTATTATTATTGCATTTACTTCAGATAGTTATTTTTTGTTATTGTATAATTTTGTAAATATTTTTTTATGGATAATTGCTTTATATATATATATATATATATATATATATAATATATATATATATTATATAGTTTTATATATATATATATATATATATATATATATATATACTATATATATATAATAAAATTTTATATGTGTAATATATGTAAATATTATATATTTATATTATATAGTTTATTTATATATATATATATATATATGATTTTAATATATAGTACTATATATATACCTATATAATTATGATATATATGATATATGATTATATATACACAGGTATATATTATATATATATAGTATAAAATTTTATGAAGTGTGTAAATATTGTAAGTAATGTATTTTATTTAATTAAATAATGAACGAATATTTCTTTTCTATAACTTTTTTTTTCTACTGTGCTGATTTCTTTTTTTCTTGTTTTTAAAGTGAAATGTTACAGCTATTACATTTAATTATTAATACTTTGTTTTATTTATAAGTATAGAAATATTTAACATTTGTTAGTAAGTCACAATTTTATTATTTTTATGTATTATTAATAACACTATTAATAATGTAGTGGGTTTGTGTATTGGCCTGATTTCAAGTCCCAATAACCATATATACATATCTTAATAAAAATGTTAATTGGAACTCTGTGCTAATAATAACTATGATTCTCACCTCATTTGTTTGTTTGTATCTATAACTTGTGCGATGAATTCGTGTACGCAGAGTACTTCTCTTCTTTTACTTTATTTCATTTTATGATTTGGGACCCGGCATGATTATCCACAACAATTTATCGAAATATATAATTCGCCGAGGCATAATTTATCGACATATATATATTATAATATATATATATATATATATTTATTAAATATATATATATATATATTATATATAAATATTATTATATATATATCTATTATAAATATAGATATACATATATATAATATTATATATATATATATATATATAATATATATTTATATAATTTAGGATAGGTTTGGTTAAGTTAGATAGATAGATTAGATTTTATATCTTAATGAATTTTGCTGGCTGTGAATTGTTTAATTCAGTGAACTGTTGTCGATATTTCTTCCTAGACCCTTATAATTTACTGCAATAATGATACTTCTGTATTAGCTTGTAGATAATTATCATCAACCTGTAGGTCCTCAGTGTAACAGCAAATAAATAGTGTATTTATATAATATATATATATTTTATATAGAAAATGAGTATGTAAAGTCCTTTATACTACTGTCGATATTCCACCATGTGAGAAGCGCTATTAGTCTAAAAGTATTTATGTGATTACGATATTTTTGTAATAGTAGATATATGAAGGAGCATATTTTTTTCTTTAATTTATCATCATATTTGCTGATGACGTACGTTAAAAATTTTGTACCTTAATAAAGTTATTATATTAAGAGTTTTGTATATCCTTTTTAAATGAGTTAATTTTGATTTCTTACTATTGTTATTTAACTGAAAAGATCTCTCATCGGTGGAACCCAGTGCTGCATGAGATAGTATTGATTGACAGCGTGTACTTTGGTAATTTCAATATTTACCAAAACAAAATGATTTAAGAAAAAATAAATTCATTTATATATAATCAATAACGGCATTTTTTTAAACAATACCTTTTAAGTATTCTTTGAAATCTATATCTTTATTTCTATGCTCGTGTTACCTTTATTTTCCAAATTATTTTAATTTTTAGTAGTTCTTCAGTCGCCTTGAAGAAATAGAGACTCATTTTCAGTATTAACCCATTCCAAGCAGCAATAGATAATGTGCAAAAGTTACTGAGAACATCTTTGAAAATGTTATGCACAGATGGATTAAAAAAGGCAGCCTTAGCCTACATAATGGTACAGCAAGTTGGTATCACACAAATCTTATATTACTTTAAAAAAAAACTGTGTTAACGATAAAATATTTAGCTCTAACACTGAATAAAGGTTTTTACTCATTTGATTCTTTCAGAATGTTTCTATGTAAATACATCATTGCATGTTTTGCTTAGATTCTTTCACTTTCTTTTTGACACCATTTTTTCTCCATGTATGCATTCTTGAAAAGGCTTACCAACATAGGATTTACGTATGTTCTCAAATCTTCGCTATTTTAACAAAATCTTAATTTATGTCAGAAATTGTCGGTGTCAACGCTCTTCAAAATATCTACTGTAAACTACACGGCAATTAATAATTAATCCATTCAAGCATCTATCTGGAAGTCTAAATGGCGTAGCGGACGTTTCAAGATAGATCACAAAAAAAAAATCTACCTAACTACTATATAATAATAAATTGGTAGTAATTAAAAGAGTTTGCGAATACCATACAACATGGGTGACGACCAACTTGATTGAAAGTAGGGTCGACATTTTGTCATTATATATATATATATATGTATATATATATATATATATATATATATATAACCTTAATAATAATAATAATATATATATATACATATCTATATATATATATATATATTTTTTTTGTTAGTGTACAGGACCCACAACGGCTCTGAAGTGGCCACACTGGGTTGAAAAAAAATCAACACCATGGGAGGGTCCTGGAGCATACAAACGTCAAGGAAGATTTGAATAGAGAAATGAATATTAAGTCAATTAAAAATAACAAAAGTACATCCCTCGCATTATAAAGTCCTAGTATTACGTAACAAAATCAAATGTTATGAAGAATATTCACTTGTAGAAACAAGAAAATAGTTTTTAACTAAAATGGGAAGATTCGGATAAGATATGGGATAATCTTTTGGAAGGTGTTATGGATCGTAAAGTAGGAAAATGACGGCGGCGAATAGAGTCCAGCTGGGAACAATCCATGAAGATATGGTGAACGATTGGGGGTATGACTGCACGAAAAAAAATTTGCAAGTGGGAGGGGGTTCCGTAACATAGTGACTGTGAGTGTGATATTGGTCTGGCCAATACGGAGGCGTGCAAGTATCACCTCGTGTAGCGCTTTCGTCAGTGGGAGGAAGACCACTCCCCATTGATCGGCTATAGTACCACACCAACTCTCTCTCTGACCCATTCGTCCAGCGCTCTTGCCAATAAGATCGAAAACCTTGATGGAGAGCAGGATGGTAATCGGTTGATGGGAGGTAGCCTTGTCGAATGGCATCCGGAATTACCTGGAGCAACTCCGAAAAAGAGAGGTGGCCATTTTGGCCTCTGTGTCAGCGATTTCATTTCCAGTTACCCTACATGAGAAGGGGTCCAACGTAAAATAATTTGTTTCTTGCGGAAATGGAGCAGCCGAAGAAATTGCTGCACAGCAGATACCATTATTTTTTTAGAATAAGGGTCTGGAGGGAGCTAGCTGAGCGAATCTGAATAAATGACGCAAAATATTGATCTTGGTTGATTGGGAATTCAGAAAGCGCAATCGTATAACAGTAATTCTGCTGTGAAAAGTGAAGCATGAGGGAAGGGTATGGGAAGGTTGCGATCAGAAAGACCCAACAGATGCGCCCACACTGTTCCCGGTTTCAGAGCCGTCAGTAAATACTGGAGTAAACTCATCGTGAACTGCGGCGATGAGACAGGAATTGCCTTTAACAAGGCAGAATGGTTGATTTGGAGAGAGGTCAGAGCCAAGCAAATGGTGGGAGGCAGGGAATAACCAAGGTGTGTTTCCTTCATCGTATGAAAGAGCAACACCTTTGTAAAGGATATTTAGGAAATTAAGAAAAAAGATCTACAGTATTCGCAAACGACCAGTATGTTGGATTCCGAGCACCTACTGCAGAATCGGTGTCAGGGCAGACGGTAATGGGGTTTGAAAACGAAAATAACTTGTACACATGATGTAATCTCTCGAATAGAGAGTTGCATCACATTGGCTTCAGCTTCAAAGGCTTACCCGGGGGACGATCAAGAAGGCTCCAGTGGAGTACGGATCGCCTCGTTTTTGTATGGGATCAACAGATGCAGTAGAGTGGGCCTGACCATATACTACAGCCATAGTCGGAATTCAAATCGAACTGGGGCGAATGCCTGAACAATAAAGGGACTTGCGATCCAGCGCCCAAGATTTGAGATTTTTGATGATTTCATGCGTCGGGAGAATGATGACAAGTTGTTTTCGGGTCTGTTATATGTGGGGCGTATGTTAAGTGGTCAAATCCTAGAAATTTAACCTGTGAAGTAATAGGAATGGGTGAACCGTATAAAGGTTAGAGTTCGCTGGAAGAGAGGTAAGCAGGATTCTTCGATTCCTTTTTCAAAGCACTACTGAGGTTTTGGTGGGAGAAAAACGGAAGCCATGGGAGTTGAGTGAGAAATATTCTCAATAGCTAGTTGAAGTGCCGTTCGAGAAAAAGGCAACAGCACCAACCTTATGTACTAACACTGAGTCATCGACATAGAAATTGACAGTCGCTGGAATAGAAGTAACGATATCATTAAATCCGAGAACTGGAAATGGTAGTACGCGGACACTACCCTGCCGGGTACGCCTTTATCAAGTAAGAAGTGGCGTGACAGGGCAGAAGCACCGAACCTGGATAGATCTGTTTGACGAAGGCATTTGTTGAAAGAGGGGTGTCCGCGGAAACCAAACGCGATGAAGTTTAAGGAGAAGTCCCAGTTCTCCACACGTTGTGTCGTAAGCTTTCAAGGTCAAAAGACACCAGGTATCCACCACCAGTTGAGAGAAGGCTTCGGATGTCATGGTTGGATTTCTGGGGGTCCACAGTAGAGACGATTTTGCAGGAAACCAAATTGGGGATTTGAAAACTTGACAGCTTTTTCAGAACAGGAGTAAGCGGACAGAAACCATTTTCTCATTAATTTACAGGAATGACAGGTCAGCGAAGTTGGGTTGGTCTTTGGTTGTCCTCCAGCTTCGGATCTTTTCCAGGTTTGGGAATAGAAATTACAAAAGATTGTAGTCCAAATAGATGGAAAAGAAAATTCGATCCAGATTCTTATATAGATCCAGCAGAAATGCTGACGCCGAAGGATGGATATGACGGGCATGATGTACGAAATCATGTCTGGACCAAGAACACCATTTTTGCTATTTGCCAATGCGGTTTGATGCTCTGCAAGTATAAAAAGACGGTTGTAGGGTATGATCCTCCTCTTTCGCTAGCTGTTGAAAAGTCTGGTAGTGCTGTGTCAGTTCTCAGTTTTTGAAAGGCTTCAGTGTTAACGGAAAGAACTCGAGTGGCTAGCAAAACTATATAACCTAACGCATGCGCACAGCCACCCAGGAGTGGAAGTCATCTACTATCGAAGATTATATCGGAAGGAGGCCCATAACGAGAAGGACTGTGGGTGAGGAGTTGTGGAGCGCGAGATATTTTCTGTGCAACTTTCCACACCTAAGGAAGGGGAGTTGTGGAGTTAACAGTCGATATGTAAGTTCAGAAAATATTGTTTACGCGTCTGGCGATTAATTCGCCGAGGATCTCTCGCTGCGGCTGCTTTAAAAAATAATCATGTTTAAGGGTGGTACGGTTCGCTTTGTATTGTCTGTGGGTTTACAACCTTTACTCTCCAGTTGGCTTGTGCACTCTTGGGACCATGAGGTTTCAAAACCGCCTGCCTGAGGGGAAGATTGTTGCGGAATGCAAGCCTCCGCTGCCGAGATGACGACTTTCTGGAAGCAAAAGGCATCATCAACAGTCAGAAGCTTTAGTTGTGAAGGAGAAAGAAGGATGGCTGTGGCCTGATAAAAAAGGAGCCCCTTCGCTCGATCATAACGCCAGCTGGAGTTAGGTTTTGCATTGGGCTTGGAACAAGCTCATTCAATGCTATTAGAGTGGCAGACGATCACTGCCGATTAAATAATCAAAGCGGGACCAGGTAAAACGATCCATATGTAGAGAATGGGAGCAAAGGAAATATCAATACGAGAAGAAGTGTGTGTATCTAAACATATATAGGGAGTCCTATAAAGGCATCCCAGGGAAAAGGGAATTTGATCTATTGAATCTGGAGCTTAGACAGTGACAGAGTCCCTTTAAAAGAGGCAGTTTAGAAGTCTAGTATAACAACCGGAATAGAGAGGCTGTTAAAAAAGATCCTTCAGACTCGACCTGTAAATTCACTACTCGGTGCCAAGTAAATTGAATCTTCTTAGGTCAATTGGAGCAAGGATTAATTCGTGCTCTTTACTATCAAGTTGGTTCGGAGAGGGACAATAGGGGACAATTGTAGAATGAGCATTCATATTTAACCTATCGTGTCATATTATAATTTCAGATGGTTTGAAAGAAGTCAT
>JABUQX010098237.1:5000-15000 GCA_015478945.1 Trachelipus rathkii
TATTGCTATTATTATTTACTTACACAGATTTACTTCACTCACACGCCGATTTACTTACACTCACACACAGAATTTACTTACACACACACACACAACACACACAGATTTACTTAACACACACACGATTTACTTATCACCTCACACAAGATTGTACTTACAGCTCACACACAGATTTTACTTATACACACATACAGATTTTACTTACACAGCGATTTACTTACCACACACAGATTTAGCTTAGTCACACACAGTTTACTTACCAACACACACAGCACACAACACACGCACACTCACTTACACACCCACACACACGCACACTCCACACACCCACACACGCACATTCATACTTACACATATAACGTATAATTTAATAAACATTTTATGTTTTAATTAAAACACGTACATTTATATTCATCTGATCATCCATATAATAAAAATTATTTTCAAGTTTTCTTAAAACTTCTATAAAAATTAATTCATTATCTTTGAACAAAGAATTTTATTTATTAACTGTTAATACTTTGTTGGTTTTATAATTTATAACTAACAATTTTAATACTTTAGTGTTTTTGAAATTTTTATTAAAAACATATATTTTATATCGACCCTAAAGGCAATTAAATCAGAAATATCAGTAAAGTCAGCCCCCTATGCACCCCCTCTACACCAAGCTATGCACGTTTTGTTCTATTGACTTACTGCTTTACATCATCTTTAGCGATGTAATAAGTATAAAAATAACAAGATAAGTTCTTCTCTGCTAACATAACATGTATTTTTGATAAAATCATTCTACAGTTTTATTTAAAATAACAATTATTCACTTACATTTATATATTCGTCGATGTTTAACTAAAAATTTCCAAAAAGTTTTTTAAATAATTTGGATTTCTTTATTATTATTGTACATTGACAATCCAACACGAGGAAACACAACAACCCGCACTCGTTACAGATACGAAACTGACCTCTTCTTGTAAAATGGGTTGATTTTTTGCCATAATTAGGATAATTCCGTTTTGTATCCCCGTGGACGAATAGGCTGAATACGGTCAAAATAATATTCAAACTGAGCTTTTTGCTGTAAAATGTGGTGCAATTACTACGTTAAACTACTTTAGGTCTAATTTAGGATAAACCTGATTTGTATCACAGGCGGTTTAAGGCCATAATACGGGTCAAGTAACTTCACAAGTATATACATAGAATGAGAATCAATGTTATTATTGTTATAAATATATTTCAAACTGAACCATGATGGATCGGTAAGATCCTTTGATCAGATAAGAAGGAAATGTTTTCCTTGTGATTGGTCGAGTAATCTATCTCTCTTATGGACCTCGGGACTGTGATTGTCGAGAATTATTTTTATCGCTTTTTGGTTTTTAAGGTATAAAAGACAATGTTTTTTTCCATATCCTGAGCACTACCTCGATTGGGATGAAAATTAAATTTGGAGCAGTCGGATGTTTAGACCCAAGACTCTATTTTAAAAAATCATACTCCGTTTTGAGGCTCTGTAAGCGGGTGCACAAGTTCTCTGGTTTTGTAAATAAAAGGTGTTCTATTTCACTAAGTTAAATAAGTCATGATTCACCTAACGGTATAGCTCAATAAGATCATTGTCCATTGGGAAAATCAAAGATCCCGGTAGTAAGGGTTCATTCACTTATATAAAAAAGAGAAGCCCGATGGATTTGAATTTTTCGGGTGGGTTGCTACCCAATACACTCCTGTTATGAGATTACCGAGCGTATTTTTCGTGGCGCAAAGTTGAAATTATTTGTATATGGTATACACACTTGAACGAGTGGCTTACAGAACTTTAGAACCCAGAGCTCAGTCTTTTAAACTGGACCGAAACAGTTATTAGCCTGTGCGAAGCAACAGGCTAAATAAGCTGGTTTCGGTCCAGTTTAAAAGGCTGAGGCTTGGTTTATAAGTATCTGTAGCCACTCTTTGCAAGGTGGTGATTACATATACAAAAATGAATTCGTTGGCCTCACGAAAATACGGCTGGGTATTGAATAAGCAGGGTGATTGGGTAGCCAACACTTGAAAAAATTCAAATCCATCGGGCTTTCTTTTATATAAAGAATGAAACCCTACTGCCGGGGATCTTGATTTCCCATTGGACAATGTCTTGTATTGAGGTATACATGCTGTTTAAGGTGAATCATGGATATACACGTTAGTGAAAATAGAACACTTTTAGTACAGAACCAGAGAACTTGTGCACAGCTTAACGGCCAAAACGAGTATGATTTTAAGAAATGAGTTGGTCTAAAACAGTCCGACTGCTCAAGATACTAATATTTTCATCCATCAGAGGAGGGCTCAGGATATGAAAAAACAGGATGTTTTTTCATACCTTAAACCAAAATAGCGATAAAATAATTCTCTGACCAATCACATACGAGGTTCATGATAGAGTAATGGATTAAAATCCGGCCACTCAAAGAAGGTACATTTCCTTCTTACCTGATCAAAGATCTTTACCGATCCATCATGTTTCAGTTTGAAATATATTTATAAAATAATAACGATTGATTCTCAATGTCTTGTTATACTGGGAAGACCCTTTTGACGCTGGTATTGAGGGGCCTTTAAATGCCGCCTGTGATACAAAAGGTTTATCCTAGAATTTAGACCTAGAGATTTAGGCGCTAACGTAGTATTGCAACCACATTTTACAGAAAAAGGTCAGTTTGATAATATTATTTTGACCTGGTATTCAGGCCTAAATCGCAAACGGGTACAAAACGGTGATTATCCTAATTTAGGGCTAAAGTAGTTTATTTCAGCCCATTTTAGCAGAGAGATAGGTCAGTTTCGTATCTGTAAGAAGTGCGGGTTGTTGTGTTTTGTCTCGTATTTTTTTTTTTTTTTTTTTTTTTTTTTTTTGTTTTTTTTTTTTTTTTTTTTTTTTTTTTTTTTTTTTTTTTTTTTTTTTTTTTTTTTTTTTTGGTGGTAATTTGTGCAACTGTACATAGAGTAAATAAATTAATGATAAGAAAAAAAAAAAATATCCCCAAAAATTAAAAATTAAAAGACTTTGGAATATTTTTAGTTTAACATCGAGCGAAATAATATAAATGGTAAGTGGGAATATTGTTATTTATAAATAAAAATTAGAATGAATTTTAGATAATAGATACATGTTATGTGTTAGCAGAGAAGAAACTTATTTTGTTTATTTTATAGCTTATTACATCGGCTAAAGCGATGATGTGACAAGGCAGTTAAGTCAAAAGACAAATACGTGCATAGCTTGGGTTGTAGAGGGGTTTCTAGGGGCTGACCTTTACTGATTTTCTGATTTATTGCTGTAAGGTTACGTAAAATATATGTTTTTAATAAAATTTCCATAAAATTACTAAAGTTTATTTTAATAACTTGTTTAGTTATAAAAATTTATAACTAAAAAGTATTAACAGTTAGGATGATAAGATTCTTTGTTTGCAAAAGAATAATGGATTGATTTATTATTCAGAAGTTTTTTAGAAACTTTGAAATTAATTTTAGTTATGATTGATATGAGTAATATTAACATGTACGTGTTGTAATAAGAACTATAAGAATGGTTTTTAATAAATTATACGTTATATGTGTAAGGTGAAGTGTGCGTGTGTTGGGTGTGTAAGTGAAGTGTGCCGTGTTGTGTGGGTGTGTAATGAGTGGTGCGTGTGTGTGTGTGTGTGTGTGTGTATAGTAAAGATTTGTGTGTGTGACTGTAAGTAAATCTGTGTGTGTAAGTAAATTCTGTGTGTTAAGTAAATGCGTATGTGTGTATAAGTAATATCTGGTGTGTGATTGTAAGTTAAATCTGTTGTGAGTGTAAGTAATCTGTGGTGTGTAATGTAAATCTGTTGTGTGTGTGGTGTGTAAGTATAGATCTGTGTGTGAGTGTAAGTAAATTCTGGTGTGTGAGTGTAAGTAAAATCTGTGTAAGTAAATAATAATAGCAATAGGCATGAAGTAAATAACACTAATGTATAGAATAATAAAAATAATAAAATAAAATAATAATAAAGTAAAATGATAAAAATAAATTAAAGAATATAATGAATAAACTTTTAAGGAAATTAAAATAATAATAATAATGTAAAAAAATGATAAAATATATTACAAAATGAATAGAAAAGGATAAAAAAGTATAAGAAAAAATAAAATTAATAATAAAGTAAAATAAAAAAAAAATAAAAAAGAATAAAAAAAATATAAAAGTAAAAAGAATTAAAAAAAAATAAAGAAAATTGTATAAGTAAATTTTTATTTAGTGGAGACGACGCTGATAAAAGAATAAAAGTATTAAAGTGGTAAGAAAATAGTGCTAAGTAAAACGATAAAAATAAAATATAAAATCGAATAAAAACGATATAAAAATAAATAAAAGGTATTAAAACAAAATAAAATATAATAAAAGAAAATATATAAAAATAAAATATAAGAGAATGAAAAAGTGATAAAACAAATACAAGGAACAAAATTTTTGAATGTTGATAAAAAGAATATAAAGAATAGGATGATGAAAGGTTGATAAACAAAGGAGTTAGAAAAGATAATGTTGATAATCAATGGAATTAAAGCAGTAAAGCAGAAAGTTTAAAGCCAGTAAAGCCAGATAGTTATAAGCAGTAAAGGCAGAGAGCGTTAAAGCATAAAGCAGATAGTTTAAAGCAGTAAAACAAGAGAGTTAAAGGAGTAGTAAGCAGATATGTTAAACAGTAGAAAAGCAGAAAACAAATAGCCATAACTAATGCCCTCTAGGTCGTTAGGTAATACACTAATAAGTTGATTTACTGGAATTTACTGCTTTAAGGTAGTGTAATTGTTAAAAAATGATATATGAGTCTACAACGAAGAGAGCAGAATATTCCAAAAATACAATGCTATGAGTATCAACACACAAAACAAGCTAAATAAAAGCAACAGAACCGTTTACAATTAACAATATTTAGCCTGAAAAGAATTAAATAACAGCTAAATAAGACAAAGAAAAGTTAAAACAGACAGAGTAACACCGACCAACGCAAAAGTCTATAAAAGAAGATAACAACGAGCGAAAACCATTAGAAAAGACATAAAGCAGACAAGCACTCATAAGCAGTAAAAACAAGAGCTTACAAGAGCACATAAAACAAGTAAAAAACAAAACACAATAAACTAATCCTATCCATATCGAGATGTTATACATACGACCGTAGAACACCTCCTCTACTATAGAGACATAATTACATAGCACTAATCTCTGCTTATAAACTAGGAGAAAATGAATAATGTTACAAGTTTTTCAGTTAATAATTTCTGTCAATGTATTAAAATGAAATGATGTATATATCAAGACACTCTGAATTTTTTTCTTTTTTTACATACAATTTTACAAAATTTAGCAACTGGGAAAAGAATTAAAGAGACATGCTATAAATTTATAACGTTCCCGAAACTACGGAATATGTGTTAATAATAGGTCTGTAATGAGTTTCAGTTTTAGGATCGTTGTAAAGTGTATGTTTTTAATAGAAAATGTTTAAGTATGAAATAAAAGAATGACTCAAAGTATATTTGAAAAGAAATTTTGAAGTAGTTTACATTTGACATCATATTTTTTTCGTTCAGTCGGGAATTTTGGCTGCCTGCGGGCGCAGCGGCGGCGGTTTACTGCGGGGATATGGCGCCTGCGGGCGCAAAACGCGCGGCGGTTTACGCGAACATGATTGCGCCTGCGGGCCGCTACGCGTGCGGCGGTAATTAATTGCGGCCTAAGGCGCCACGGCGGACGGTTTTCGCTGACGGGTGCTGGACCTGGAGGACGCGGACTCTGAAACGTTTGCGGTCGACGTGTCTCAACTGTGTAAATGCTTTAGATATTTATCGTGCATGCTATATAGCGTTATAAATACTAACTCGTAGTAGAAGCATTCTAAGCAGATTGGTAATGAACAATACTTCCGCACCTCACATAAGCTTTTTACTACCTTCCAGTACCCATATTTAAGGCTAATTTCTACGCTTCAGGGGAGGCTAGAAAAGGCTGAAAAAAGTGGCACTCAGTTTGCACTATGTGGCACTCCCTGGCACTATGTGGCACTCACTTGGCAATCACTTTTGGCACCATTTGGCACTCAATTGGCACTGCATTGCATGCACTTGGCACTCGACCTGGCACTGCACCTGGCACTCAAAGTAGAAATAATCATAGAACAACGTATAGAACATTCACTAGGTACGTCTTACGGTGTTTGGGAACCATCAAAGCCATCATAGCGTGGGTCTAAATTGACCCATGGTATATGGCAAGGTTAAGGACGAATATCATGGTCAAACAAGGTAAGAGACGTCAAACAATAGGGCTACAGCCGCTAAAGGAAGTGACAAAAAATTCCGTGGCCCAAAAATGACCCATGGTATATTGCAAGGTCAAGGTCGAAAAATCATGGTCAAACAAGGTAAGGACACCAAAAAATAGGGCTAAGCCCCTAGAAGGAAGATCAGAAAATTACCGTGGGGCAAATTGACCATGGATAATAGCCAAAAGGGTTGGGTTGAAAGATTACCGTGGCAAAAATTGACCCATGGAGAGACCAAAGGGTTGGTCGAAATTACCGGTGGGCAAAAAAATTGGGACGCTATGGAAGACGCAAAAGGGTGAGCCAAAAATTACCTGTGGGCCAAGTGAGATTCCACAGGAAGACCAAAATTCCGTGGCTAAAATGCACCGACGGTCGAAAATGTAGGGGGGCGGTAAATAGGGGTATATACGTACAACGGGTTTTGCTGACAGCAGACCGTTGGCGCATCCCCTTTCCTCGAAAGGGTGCTAAAAAAATTAGGGTTGCCCAAAAAAATAGGGGTTGCCAAAAAATTAGGGTTGCCAAAAAATTAGGGGGGCCAAAAAATACCGTGGGCCAAAAATGACCCATGGAAGATCAAAGAGGTGGCCGAAAATGACCCATGGAAGACGGGATAGGGGTTAGGTCGGATAAAAAAAAAGGTAAGTCCCAAAAGTATAAGGCCCAAAAAGGTCATAAGGCCCGAAAAAGGTCAAGTCAGGTAATGAAAATTTGGGCTGAAATAAATGCGTTTTGCCCAAATGTTTAAGGTGTGGGGTAATAAGAGGTAAAAAGGTCATTAGGTAAGATGGGGTAAAAGCGCCCGGTTCCAATATCCCCTTCCTACCACTACCATTAGTAAAAAGACTTTATAATATAATTTTAACATACAGCTTGTCATCTCCATTTCAATAAGTAATATTTCATAAATTTCCGTCCCACGAGTTACCAACCCAGCAATAATTTAAAACCGGAGGAATAGTTTCTCTCTTATTAACCATCTTATAGTTTCTACCATACTCTGTCCGTACGGCAAATTAACACCTGGTCTCAATGAGTCAAATACTACTCTCCTTTTAATCCTGCATTTGTGCGTGATCCAAAACCTTGCAAACCAGTTATATTCATCGTAGTTTCCATAATTCAGCATATCACAAAACCACGTAAGCATTCTTAATGTTATTGACAACACAGTTTCATCATGAGGGAGGATGGCTATCTACCTTGCAGTTTAGAGTTAAACCTAGACTGATTGACAGGGTGATCCAAAATACAGCCTCTAATCGCACTTAAAATCTTTACGTGCGTGAACTTAAGCGCTGCCCCCTCATGAGTCCCCAATCTGGGACTTTTTCCTTCGCCTCTTACACCTTGGCAATCCGGTCTCAATATAGTAAATTTTAGTATAATCTTGTCCTCTTCGCTCTCCTCTTCGTCTCTCTCTCTCTCTCTCTCTCTCTCTCTCTCTCTCTCTCTCTTCCTCATCTCTTTCTCTCACTCTCTCTCCCCTATGCTCCTCCTCTCTCTCTCTCACTTCATCTCCTCTCTCCTCTCGTTCCCCTCTCTCTCTTCTCGCTCCCAGAGAAGTTCGTGCTCTCTCGTCTCCTCGTCCTTCATCTGCGTCTCCCCTCCTTGTCCTCATCACTTCTCACCGCTAGTATACCCTCTCTCCGCCCCCGCGCCTTCCATCCGCTTCTCGGCACCGGTCGGCCGCTTGTCTCGGCTAGCGTGCTTCTGGGCTTCGCTCGTTCCTCATTCTCCTCTCTTTCGTCGTTCACCTGTCTCCGAGGAGCCCCCTCGCTCCGACTCCTCTACTGTCGCCTCTCTCTCTCTCGATATATATATATTATAATCTATTATATATAATATATAATATATATATATATATATATATATATATATATATATAATTATATATAGTATATATTATATATATATATATATATATATATATATATACATATATATTAAAATAATTTTTTTATTAATTTAAAAAAAATAGTTTTTCTTTATTTTGTTTCGACATACTTTATTGCAAAGTGCAACTCTACTTAGAGTAGAGTTTGCCAATTTTGGGAGGATTATTTAAGACGCTGCGAGAGGAGGCTTTGGTGAAAACCCTCAAAAATAGACAAAACAAGGATGAGGATTCTCCTTACGTTGCCATGGACAACCAGTGTTTTTAAAAGCATTATAATTAAGGCTCTCTAGGTAGGAACAAATCGAAATGCTCCAGTCCAATGATTCATATAAAAAATAATGTTTCGGAAGAAAATAAATGATTTTAATGTAAGATTATCGTCCCTTGTAAATACATTTTAACATTAATTTTAATATGTAATAAATAAGTAATTTGAATAATTTTTATACATTAGTTTGCTTTTATTTTTTTTAGAGGGGGCCCGGCCTCCTGTGCTCCCGTAAAGCCGCGCTGATATATATATAATATATATATATTATATAATAATATATATATATATATATAAATATATATATAAATATATATATATTATATATATATATATATATAATTATATATATATATATATTATATTTTATATATATATATATATATATATATAATAATATATATAGTATATTATATATATATATATATATATAGATATATATTATTATATATATATATATATTAGTATATATTATTATATATATAATAGTATATATATATATATATATATATATAAATATATATTATATTGATAATTTATCAAGAATTTATTTTTAATTATATGTAATGTAACTTTAGAAATTTTCCCCCTTGTAAAAAAAAAATCCAAAAAAAAACTCACTTTTATTTCTGAGTGTTGTTTTTAGGCCTACCCTGACATCACATATTTTGAGGGTATTGTGGCTCCAGCACTTAAATAACTCTTTTTTTGGCATACGTCCGTTCCAATTAAATTTTTGAATTTTCCCACTGAACATATTCCACTCCAACAGCTTTCGCTCCCTTCCCAAATTATCTGAACGATTTAAAGCATACCTTCACAATTTATGTACCTAACGGTATTAAGATTGAAGTTTCATTATTATACACTGTCGCATATATAATATATCTTAATATATTATATAATATTAATATAAATATATATATATATAATATATATATATATATATATATATATATATATATTATATATATATATATATATATATAGTATATATATATATATATATATACATATATATATATATAATATATAATACTATATATATATTATATAATATATTATTATTATTATAATATAATATATAATAATAGTATATATATATAATATATATATATATATATATTATAATAATAATATGATTAATAATAATATCATCACCCACCTTCTCTCCCCAAGACTGGGGATAAGGTCCGTAACATGCACCGGTAACAGAAAAGCAGTAGAAAAATATGACCCAAGTCGAAAAGAAAGCCCAGCCTTACCCCCCCCTTCATACCTTTTAATGAGAACTCGTCGCAGTCAGAAAATTCACAATAGAGCTTCACGGAACCACTACGCGATCCTCACTATGGCACTCGCAATATGGGGCATCTTCTTGGCCCAGGTGGGCCACAAACCATACCCCTCTCAAAACCCAGCCATTCACTCCTATTAATGCACCTTTCTTCTCGCCTCTGCAAACTCACATTTCTCTCC
>JABUQX010098238.1:12500-15546 GCA_015478945.1 Trachelipus rathkii
AACTGAAGAAACCAAAATAATAAAACTCACCTAAACTACCCAATAAAACCAACCAGTTATATTTAGCTATATTTTATTTTGTAATTTTGAGCAGAAAAATCAGATTAATAATAAGATTTAATAAATATACACATTATTATACAGTATATAGGTTACCATTTACCATTTCCATAATGACTTTGCGTTTGTAGTTGCCGAGATAAGAGAGATCCGATTTTTAAATATATTAAAACAATATTACATTTTAAAATGTAGCAGTTATATCAAGCAGATGAATTAAAAATCTGAAAACATTTATTCCTTTAAAGACAATGAAATTTCTTTTTATTATCATTTAATAACTAATAAGTAGTCAAATTAAAATTCTTTTCATCATTCTCTGTCCACTTTTAAAGCTTTCAGCGCCATTTTCAGCTCCCTGGTCACTTCTCAGTTTATTCCATAGAAGGTAATGTTTAGATAATTTAAGTTGGCCCTCAGTACTAACAATAATTAATTGTCACAAAACTTAGAAACCCCTCTATGGTAATTTATTATCTTTATTATAATTTTACATTTTTACAAGCTATAAACTGTACCCATATAAGCAAATTCATAATTTAGATAAAATTTAACAAACACAAAAACAAATAATCTTTTAGAGTTATGTCTTTTCTTTTGGGATAACAATATATTTAAAATACCAATATCATTTTGGTCAAAGAAATTATTCTAGCATTTGGATCAAAGCTCTGTAGTGGAGCCAGAAAAGTATAATAGTAACAAGATAGTTGCTTCTCCGAAGTTAACTATGGAAGATTGTGAGGAAGTTTCCTTTTGTGACATCAAGGATCCAGTTATAGGGTATTTTACCAAACTCATGAAGTGGTTCTCTGGTTAAATTTCACTGTTTGATTCATATACTACTATATCCATGATTCATATACTGCTAGTTAAGTAGTGTGAATCCCATTAAATGTGAAATTTCCGATGTGCCAGAAGTGTGCGAAACATTGGCAGAGGCATTTCTTGAACTTCTCTCTCTTAACGCATAGAACTTCCAAATAAGGCAGATCTGTTAAGAGGTTTTCGGATATTAAGAGTCGCAGTCTTTTAAAATTGCACATTAGGAAGCTAAAAAAAATGTTGCCTCCAATTGTAAAACTTTTATTGAGAACAAATATTTTCCATTCTAACTTAGAATCAAAATAGGCGAACCCAAAATACGATATTCAAGTTATTGATATCAAATGACCCTAATTTTGATGTTGTAAAAAAACGACACAAAATCATTTCTTCAAAACCTGAAGTGAAAATGTCCTCAATGAAATTATTTTTCCCCCTATATATATATATATTATAATTATATATATAATATTATATATTATATATATATATATATATATATATATTATATATATATATATATATATAATATATATATATAATATATATATATATATATATATATATATTATATATAATTATATATATATGTATCTTCTAACCCCAGTAAGGACTGTTCGTCCTGTCACTGGGCCTCTTCGATAAGGTCCTTGGAAAGCAAGGGCCAACGGCTAAGTCGCGCTGGCTAGGCGCTGGCCTATCGCGGACAGGCCGCGATTTAATTTCCCATTTGTAGCAAAAGCACACCACAATGTATCCTCATTACCGTCTGAGTGTGGACGAAGCTAAGAGTTAAAGAGAATAGCTCACGACTTTCTCTCGCATCCAACCCGTTCCGTAACCTGGGCCCCCCTCGCTTGCTAGCGAGTGCTCCTACCATCTGAGCTATAGGAGCGGCTCACAACACACACAATCACATATATATAATTATATATAATATATATATATTTATAATATATATATATATAGTTAACATATATATATATACTATATATATATATTATATTATATATATATATATAATATTATATATTATATATAAATATATATATATATATATATATATTATAATATCTATAGGTCTTATATATATATATATATTTATATAATATAAATATAATATAAATATATATATCATATATTATAATATATATATATATATATATATATATATCATATATAATAATATAATATATATATATATATATATATATATATATATATATATATATATATATAATATTTTAATTTTTCCTGTTATGATTTTCCTATTTCATGCAATTTAGTTCTCATTTGATTATTTGGTTAGGTTAATTTTTTTGTTTTATATTTGAAGTTGAACTAATTGAATATAATATTTACTTTTCAGCTTTTAAGAAAAATATATGTAAAACATTTGCTACAAAAACAAAAGCAATTAGTTTGTTCCCCCCTCCCCCCCCCTTTCAAGTCTAGGGTTAATATTATTGTACACAAATACATTTAGGTTAATGCCCAAAAAGTTTTTTTTTTTTTTTTTTTTTTTTTTTTTTTTTAGTAACAACGCGGGTTTTCCTCCCACCACTAGCGTATATATATATATATTATAGTATATATAGTATATAATATATATAATATATATATAATATATATATATATATATTATATATTATATATAATTATATATATAATATATATAATATATATATATATATAATATATAGTATATATATATATATATATATGGATGAAAGAGGCACAAACAGAATTGTTTGACTGGTTTTTCTAATTTGTCGAGTATAATAACCAAGGCCTTTGTTTGACGCTGCCATGAAGTGTAATAAAAACTGTCATAGATTAAAATATATAATGAATGAAATAGGAATAGTAAGTTTACCTGCCTTAATTTTTCATAATAAAATTACTAAACACTAGAGTTATAAGGAAGAAACAACGAAAATTTAAGTCAAAACCCGCAGGGAGAGAGAGAGAGAGAGAGAGAGAGAGAGAGAGAGAGAGAGAGAGAAGGGAGAGAGAGAGAGAAGAGAGGAGAGAGAGAGAGAGAGATGAGAGAGAGAGAGAAGAGAGAGAGAGAGAGATTAAAATACAAACAACAGGTGTCTATGTTTGTAATGTTGTGTGTCTTTGTGTATCGCTGAGAATGTGTGTATGCGATGTGCGT
>JABUQX010098239.1:0-12242 GCA_015478945.1 Trachelipus rathkii
GGAGAGAGAAAAGACGAGAAGAGAGAAGAGAGAGAGCGGAGAGAGACAGAGAGAGATGAGAGAGAGGAGAGACGAGAGAGAGAAGAGGAAGAGAGAGAGAGAGAGAGGAGAGAGAAGAAGGAGAAGAAGAGAGAGAGAGAGAGAGAGAGAGAGAGACGAGACGAGACGAGACGAGAAGAGAGAAGACGAGGAGAGAGAGGAGGAGAGAGACGAGAGAGACGAGAGAGAAGAGAGAGAGAGAGAGAGAGAGAGAGCGAGGAAGAGAGAGAGAAGAGAGAGAGAGACAAGAGAGGAGAGGAGAAGAGAGAGGAGAGAGAGTGAGAGAGAGGGAGAGGAGAGAAGAGAGGAGGAGAGGAGAGAGAGTAGAGTAGAGAGAAGAGAGAGAGAGAGAGGAGGACGAAAAATGCTAATAAATTTTTGCAATTTTCAACTCTGGTGGGAAAAATGTTGGCCTTTTCTCTTTTACTACACATAATATATGGAACACACCCCCTTTATCCATTTCATATACACAACTTATATTCACACACTCTTACAGACAACATTCTTAGCAAATCCCTACTCCTTAAATCCACCTATGGTTTGGGAGAAGAATGCCACATCCGTATTTGGTGTGATAGAAGGCGCATTAGGGACGGGTGATAGTTGGGTTGGTGACCCACTACCACTATCTTTTGCCAGAATGATAATTCATGCTCGGAGCCGAAGCGGTCGCGATCGCCGTAAAGGCCTTCTATCTTTCGGCGAAATGTACTGAATCTAGGGTACATGGGAAGTCAGTAGGAATTAATGTTGAGGAAAAGAGGAAGAGGTGGATGGATGTATTTAGAATGGCAAATTTGATTTGCATTGTGTTGGCAAGATAGAAAGAAACGGTTGAATTGGTGGTGTGGTGTGAAATGTAGTTGATGCTGGTGGGGAAAGGAATGAAAGGGGGATAGAGGAGTTGCATTCTGAATGAGTGACTCGTGGTAACCAGCCATAGTAGATTTTGTGGTGAGTTCTAGAATTCAAACGGTTTAAAATTTTTAGGTTTGAACACCGAGATCAATGTCATGTTGTGTGTTGATTAGAATTTATGTATCCTCTAGAGGGTATGTTGAATAGGTGAGATTTTCTGGCAATAATTTGGAATGATGTTTTGCGATGGGGTGAGGTAGGAGCCTAGGGATTGATTGTGTGGGTGACTTAAATGGTGGACACGGAATCAAAAAAAGGCGATGGTATACAGGTGGTTTTCTGGTGTCGTCGGGGAGGAAAATGAGATGATAGGAGGTGATTTGATTTCGGAGGGGAGAGATATGTGTGTAGAGTATATTTCTATTAAACACACAGAGTAATCATACAGTTATGATGGTTAGGTGTAGTTAGAGCATGAGGTAGCGAAGGTTGAGGAAAGTGATGATTATTTTGTGTTAGTGAATGAGATGTTGAAACATGTGTTGGAGTTAATCGGGTGAGAGATTCGGGGGTAAGAAGACATCATTATGTTGTTTTATGAAAAATTAAGTTAGGGGGGGGATTTCATAGAAGGGATGTGATTTAGGAAGGAAGTGGGTTAGAGATTAAGAGTGAGAACTTTAAGGACTACAAGTATAAGATAATGCTTCGAGCGCTCGCAAGTAAATTACTTGAATGTATCAAGTGGACCTGAACAAATCTGGACAGAAATGAAAGAAAAGGGGAAAGGTGGGGCTTTGTCTTACAGTGCAGATAATATGTGGATGTTGCTAAAAGTAGGAGTAAGGATCGTCAAACAGTGAATGGAATTGAATGAAGAGGTTATGCCAGGAAGGTGTAAAAGATATAATTTGTAATTTAAGAGCATCAAAGTAGTGATAAAAGTCATTTTTAGCAATAGAAAATTGGTTTGGATACATTTTTAATAGGAGTCAAAGATAATGAGCGATGATTAGGATGAGAGGTGCATACGTAGGAGGAGAGAGAACATATTGAGTTACTTATATTACTGAAATTTCATTTTGGACTGGAGTTTTATCTGATATTAATGGCGTTGGACATTAAGTTTATACGCTAAAAAGTGCATTTAGGATTATTCTAATTAGTTCATATTTGGAACATGAAAAGACGTTGTAGATTTTATAATATATGATATGAAAGGAATTTCAAGGATAAAGAGAGACTAATTATACTATAAGCAATAAAAAAGTGAATATATTTCTGAAAAGTACATATTTTGTTAATAAATCTTGATAATCATGAAATAATCGCAGGTGTGAAATTCAGTGAGGTAAAAGTAGTGGGATAGTTAAAAGGAATATCGAAAATACGTGCATAATCACAGAAGTCAGTAAGGGCGGGTAAGGGGGTATGAATGTACAGTTTGATGCTTAAATCTGGGAGGTTTAGCTTTGGAAATATGTTGTTTAGGTGGTGTTAGTGTGTGAATGAAACGAGAATAGGTTATTTTGAATAAAAATGTGGGATCGACTTTGATTCGATTAAGTGAGCAGGTAAGAATGGCGATGAGTGAAGAAAGTTGCAAGAATGCGTGAATTGAAGGAATATAGATGAGGATTACTGTTCGAATAGTGATATCATGAAAGATCGGAACTAGGATACATGTATGATTGATTAGGATTTGGGAGTTGGGTGATAGCCAGTAGAAGCGTATTGTGGGGTGAGTTATGTGAAGGTGTTTCAAGCAGTTGATTGTGAAGAGGCCTGTGAAGCTCTTAACTTGATATTTAACCTGCCATTTAGTTAAAGGTATGTGATAAAAAATAGTGATTGTGATAAGTTAACTCTATAAACATGGGTATACACGCACAAGATTTATGTTATGAAGGTAGCTAGTAATGAGCATATAAAATTGATTGCTGAGATAAAATTTAAGATTACAAGCAATATACGGTACTGTAACTGATAATGCTAAAAAGCATAGATTATGTGTGAAAAGAAATACAAAAGTGAGGAATCAATAGGATTCAATAGGATCCAAAATAGATCAATAGATCATTTGGGTTTAGAAATGGTAGTGGACATGTGTGAGTCAATCTTTGACCATTGAAGAAAGCATGGGATTGCAGATGAATGAGGAAGAATAATGTTCATTTAGCGTTTTATGGATTTTGGCAGAGAGGGTAGTGTTGATTTTATCTGAATAGTTATATAGGATTACTGTAGTATTACTGCTTCTCTTAAATGCAGGTAGGGTGTTATGTGTATATGGCGTTGGGTTCGAAGATTCCAATGGAATTCCAGAAAGTGTTTGAATATTGATAATAAATAGATTGTGTGTAAGTGTTTAAGAAATCACAATGGTTTTCGGATGTGATTTGTTTAGATATTAATTGGGCCGAATATAGATTTGGATATAATGAACAGATATCTCATTTTAGGTTTAATATCTTTATTTATGTATAAAATATAACAAAATGTTTAAAGAAAAAAAACAAAAATAAATAAAAGTTTTGTGTTAAAATTATTACAAACACGTGATACTTTTTCATGATCAGAGGATGCTCATACTAGAATACGCAAAATATGAAGAATCAATAGAGGTAGTCAAGTTGAGAATCAACTAGATTGCAGGGAGAAGGGGTGTTAGAGAATGAAGGTGGGGGAAGGTTCAGTTTAGAGAAAGGATGTGTACCTGAATTCTTTAGCTGACTTTATATGCTTTAGGATATGTAGCTATAAAAAATGACAGTGCATAAATGTTTTTTGAATTTAGGTATTTAATGATGCTCGTAATGAATGTAGATGTTTTAATGATTTTGTCATTAATTAAGTGTACAGAGAATGTGTTTTAGAGAAAAAGAGGAGTCGATATTTTATAAAAGGGAGGGTGTTTTGTGATAATAGTATTTGATAAATAATATAGTGACTCTTGTAAGTCAAAAGAGGTAGATTACTAATAGATCAAGGTTTAGGTGATGCTGAGGAATATAATCGCACTTACTCAGATTCATTAGGTAGATCGATGATGTTAATGTTGGATGCGGCTGGTAGGACAGAGTGTTGGCTTAGTATACCGATTTTATCTTGTATATGTGTACAAGATTTATTATTTGAATGACTGAAATTTGCTGAATCTTGGATGATTGCTGGAATTTTGTATCTGTAGTAGTTAGGAAAGTTTTTTGTGTGACGCTGAGGTGTTGAGCCAATTAAATTCGTTGTTGTGATGTTAGGTAAGCAGGATTCTTTAGGGTAGACATATAAGCGATAACTTTATTCTAAGTTTGGATGAAACATTAATAAAGAAGTAGTAACTTTGGTTTATCAGTAAAAACAATATGAAGTAGCGGACTGGTTTGGAGTAGAATATGGATCTAGAAACAAAAACAGAAATAATGAGTGTTAAAACGAGTTTTGTTGGATCAGCTTATATTGAGTGGTGATCAAGTTAGATATATTGATTCTTGATGTACAAGGCAGATTCGAAGTTATAGTAGTTAATGTGGTCGTCTAGTACAGAGTAAGATGATAAATAGAGATAGAAAAATAAAATCGAAATAAAGTACGATATGATGAGTTGTATCAATAGAATGCTTTGGAAGATGGAAGATAAGTCGCGGTAGTGGGACTAGAGGGCGGATGTATGTGAGATAGAGAGTCTCAGTGTTTGAATTTACTGATGTTGAGTGGAGTTTATGCTTTAAGGATGCTGAAAAATTGCAAAGCTGGTTGAATTGAGTAAATAAAGGATAATATTGTTACTATAGTAAAGGGTATTGCAGTAATGGAAGTGTTTAATGGTCTGGAGGAGAGAAAGTATATAGTTATCTACAGTAAAGAGGTGTTTCAGCAATGTGGTGACTTAGTATGGGTTGTGCGCCCACCTCTGCCAAGGGATGAACCCCAGCGAGCTGCCATGTAAGGTACCGCCAGTCCCCTGTGAGCTCTAGGGTGGTTTCTCTGATTTTTTGATGAGTTATCATATAGTATAAAAGGGGCCTGCGTAGGCTGGGCTTTTTTTCTTGATTGGGTAATCATTCTTCTGATCTGCTTTTTCTTGTTGTCCTGGTGAGTCGAGCCGACCTTTACACTGTCTGGGAGAAAGTAAAGCTTAATACTATTATTATAAAATTATCTAGTTATATTAATATTTATTTTATGAAATATAAAATAAAAGATTTCCCTGTTTATAATTTATTCAATAAGAATATTAAAATTTATTAAAGCCATTGGTTTAATAATAAGACACGAGTTTGATTCCAATATATAGGCAATGAAGGTATAATGTATCTATAATAAATATATTTTTTACAATATACGGAGGGTTGAGGTTTACTGTAGATACAGTTATTGTATATTTAGAACGTCGACCTTTTAGCTTGGAGTTTACTGGCGTTAGTGTGACGACCGCCTTCCAGGTTATAAGTGAAGAAATGGAGTACTATCTCATATTTCTCTTCACCGCTTAGTTAGTATTTAGGATTCTATAATATAAATAGAGGATAAGAAAATTTAATAATCTCGTGCTTGCCCCGATACACCAGATCTCAGATGGACCCCATTGTTTAGAGGCAAGGCAAACTCAAAAATAGATTACGAAATTCCTGTTTTGTTATTGCTCGAATACCAATATAGAGATAGATAGCAATCTTGAATCTAGAGGTAAATGAAAACTTCATAATAGGATCTAATAGTATCAATAGCTTACTTAATTGAGTAATATGTTAGGGTAGGGGTTGGCTGATGATACTCAAGTTTGATTTTTTAACAGATTTACTGATTTAACTGATTTATTATTACAGTTTAACTGATTATTTTACTGAGATTCTGTAGCACAATTACGTATGTATATTTGAAAGTATTTTAAGTTTAAATTCATATAAAAGAATTGAAAATTTGTTTTATTAAAATAACAACAATATATTAGTAGGTTATCAAAACAATATAAATAAATATAAAGTTTTTGTCTTCTCGGAACATTTAGCTTCAACCTCCCCATTCAATACTTATAAATGACTTGAGTCAATATAGTAATCTAATTGAGAATCAATAGATCAATAGATCTAAAAATAAAACCCCAACCGTAAACAAGTGATCAATTGATTAAAGAGTTAGATACTATATTTTAGAGACTGAAAGCAAGTATCAAGTTAAAAAAAAAAAAAAGTACGTTATTTTAAGGAGAAATAAAATATACTATTATTACTTCATTTTTTACAAACACTTTTAATAACATTTAAAGGAAATTAGACTTTAAACTAAAGAAGATATTCTGCGGAAATTATTAAATAACATCGTTCATTTTTTTTTTTTTTAAACTTAATGATAGAATGTACAAGGTTAGAAAACAACATCGATTCAATTATCAAAAGATTATGTATAATTAGAATACAAAAGTAAACAATTCAAACCCAAATTATATTTATTATGATATTTATGTAAATTATAATATATATTATTATAATATCTATATATATATATTACTATATAATATATTTTATATACTAACACACCCCTTGTTCCGAACTTTTTGGGTAGGGTGCTCAAAGCTCACAGAAATACGAGGTGCATTGACTTGCTAGAGCTTTATGAAAACAGTTTTTCGGTAAGCCGGGTGTGGGGTGGCGCGATTTTACCAGTTTGATCCTTTTGTCATTATGATTTACCATTGAATTTACTGCTTTAGGTATGTAAAAATGCAAATTTTGTATTTAATTTTTAATAATAACTATTATAAAAGAATATAATATTTTTTTTTTAGGTATAGAAATACAAAATGTTTTACAATGATAACATAACAAATAAAATATATATAATATATATTATAATATAAATATTATTTAAATAATTAACAGTTTTATTTTAATTGCTGATATGTTGTTATTAGTTAATAGTATTATTAATCTAAGATAGAAAGATAAACTTATGTAAATACAATTATTATCAATAGTATACTCTAAATTAGAGTCAATGTAGTCATGAATGGAGTTAGCTGAGAGTGGGTGATTGGAAGTTTAATACTAGAATTATTTCTGCTATTTACTGCTTTAGATGTCATGTTATATAATATTATCTTATATATTATTAATATATATATATAATATATACTAATATAGTATATTATATATATTATTAATATATATATATATTATCAAGCTTGTAAGCATGCATACATGAGAAAAGCGAAAACCCCTTATAATTATAAAATCTGTATAAAAAGTTTTAATGATGCGTTTTAAACATGTATAATAAACTTTTTTTATTTACAAAATCTACAAGATTCTCGCATCACAATGCAACTAAATACACGTGTATGTAAAAACTGGTCTAGAGTTATATTTTTATCTGAATAAAACAATATTAAAAATATTGTCGGATTTTCGCACGAAAAAATACACAACCTGTCGTGACCTTGAAAAATAGTTGAATATTAGTATAAAATTTCACGCTGTATAGTTTATTAATATAATATTATAATATTATAGATTAATAATACTAATAATTATATATAATATAATTTATATAATCATATAATAATATATATGAGCTGCTGAACAGGTTATTAGTGATCATACAGAAGGTATAGTGGAATACTTTACGGTTGCTATTAGAGTCAAATATAATAGTATAATATAATAAATTAATAAATAAATATAATATAAAATGATAAATACATCATAATAATGATAATAATAATAATCCATTACTGAGTATCAATTAAGTTCTGTTTTACTTACATTCAAAGAATAACTTTCAAGTTGCCTTTAAAGTAAAAATGAAAAAAAAATCCGTAATTTAATTAAATATCCGGGTAATACGCCTTATCTCTCATTGCCTGAGACAATTCTCACCTAGTCACTGTGATATATTTTAAATAATATTACGCAAAACTATTCGAGTAATCAGACGTCATTTGGCTTGATGTAAATGTTGCTTTTAGAACAAGAGATACTTTTATTTCCTTTAAACCTTGTAACCAATTTTCACCTCACAATCACGAATTCATTTTGTCATCCATTCGTAATCTTTTTCCGACATCATTTTTGTGCGTGGGATGCGCATTCATACCTCATCCTCGCATCTAACACTTCTGTCGCGTGAGACTGAAATGAAAAGAATTATAGTATTATATTATTACATCAATATATAGACCTCTCTTCTCAATCTCAGTAGCAAGATATCAGTATAAGGAGTTCAGCGTAAATTTACTAATAAAAACTCGGATGCGGAATTAGACACAGAATTTTAATATATAATTATAGAAGAAGAGACATTTTTTTTTTTTCGTGAGGTGTACAGAGATCGTCATGTTGTCATTGGGAAAGCGACAATGTGGACAAGAGAAGACCAGTGAAAGATCTCTAACCGAAACAGAAATGAAAGGTAAGTGTAGACGGAAATGTTCAATCACATGCAGCTTAAGTGGATTTACCGGAGAGACTAGATAATGAGTAGGGAGAAGGTGGACCCATAGCAGGACATCTTAAACAACCGAACAGGGAAAGGACCGGCGAAGAAAATAGTAAATCCTATATAGTAGTTTGAGTTCGTGAAGGATGCAATAGTTTAATTAAAACGGAAAGACAGAGGCAGCTAGGAGATAAAGAAGGCGTTCACCAGGGGGTCTAGAACGGAGGGGGAAAAACTTTTGGCGGACAATGGAGAGTGCAGGGCAGTCTCGGAAAATATGCCGAATTGTAATAGGTGTATGAAGTTTACAAAACTGACAAGTAGGAGGGGGTTCTTTGAACATGAGATAGCTGTGAGTAAAATTAGTGTGACGATACGAAGGCGGGTCAATACAACCTCCTGACGTCGGGGATGCTGGTGCACATGATATACGAGGAAGGTGTTCTGGAGGTTGGGAAAGTCGATGGCGAGCCTGAGGAGAGGAAGACAGCAGAACCGCAGCGGCCAATAATGTTGCATAGGTGGTAGTCAGAGAGGAACCCCCTCTCGTTGACCTTCCGCTCGTCGATCCAGTTTCTCTCGAGTACAAAGCTCAAGAACCTCGGACTCAAATAAATAGACTGGGCAATGGACCGATGAAGCATTATGCGGGCCATTACAGTTCGAGCAGCAAGGTGGGCTCACACACAACTTTAGGGAGTGAGAGTCGCCCCACATTGCGCGCATATCTCTCACGGACCCCTGCAATACTTTCGGGAATGGGCGAAGCGTTGGCACCGAAAGCATCGCCTGGCCGAGGAACGTAAGTGCGAACCTGATAACTGACGAAACCGATTTTGAACCTATTAGGGGGAGACTGTATACCAAATATACCAAATGACAGAAGCAGGCGAAGGTTCGCAAAAGTAGGTGTAGTCTTGTTAGATGAAAGAGGAATTTTTAGTAATTGGCAGTCCTTTTTTCCGCATGTGAGCCAAGATATAAGATATCCTCGGGGAACTCTTACCAGTATTTCCTGGGCCAAAACTGTACCCTTCTAGGAATTCCGGAAGTCATCGGGAGAAGAGATGACCGAAATACCTCCCAGAAAGTTAATGATGACAGTCCCGTACTCTGGAGTTTAGGGGCAGCCCTCACCAACAGGGAACCATTTCTCATGAGGGTTACCCGAGGCTCAGAATCTTCCAAAACCCTTTCCAAGGCATCGCTTAGGTGTAAGGTACTGTGTTAAGTAAGATGTGGAAGAGCGTAAATAGAAATATATAGAGAATACCTGGTGGAGTAACCAAATGCAGTGACGGAGCTGGGGAAGTCCCAACGAATCGACGGGTTCCTTCCCTCCTATCAGGAGGGGACGAATTTATGCTTGGATGAGAAGAGATCAACTCCCTGTGTGAAATGGTGAAAGACTGACGTTGAGAGATTCGACAGTTCAACACCCAACATCTCGTCAAAAGGGCGTCAAAGCCCGTAGTCGGGAGAGGCCTTTCGGTCCCCAAGCTGTCAGGCGCGTTACTCGACCGATGGAAAGTTGCGACTTTCTTTAAATATTTTAAATTATTACGGGGAAATTTCTTAAGTAGTAATTTCACTTCAGAACGACAACATCATAAGATAAACTACTATAACAATAAAACCCATGAGCATATAAAAGAAAATCCCACACGGAAGGCGCACGCCCACCCAGCAGAGGGAAGAGGCCAGCTTAACAGGTCAACGCCGAAACCTCGTGCCATGACATAAGCTGTGGTCACCAAGAAGCACAGGATCATGGTTCTTGGGATTATACACCCAAGTGCAGGACACCCTCCTCAGTGGTTGACCATGGCTCGGGTCTCCCAAAAAAAGGTGGCCTGGTCGAAAACACAAAAGACCAGTTTAGAGCCTGTACCCTCATCCACGAGCTGAGACCTGTAGAAGGCTCACCCCAGGCAAAGGAACAGTGCACCTATACACGCTGACAAAAACAAGGAGGGAATAAGTCACTGGGAAGTGATCTAAAGAATACATACAAACGAGTATGTAAATAAGTAAAGGAAGGAAGGAAGAAAAAAAAAGTAATTTTCAGCAGACCTAAGTGTCTGAGACCCTCTCCTCGTCAAGGAAGTTACCTTTGTGATGGGGAGATAATACAGTTGAAATGGTACATTACACAAAAGACATTTCATACCAATGAAATAATGAATCATCAGTCTAATATATTGCCTGTTAACCTGTTACAGCAGTATTTTAACTGATACAACTGCTATTTTTATGTATTAATAAAATTATATGTAATGGAGGTCTTTAAAAATTGTCTTATAAATTTTATTATATTATAATGTAAAGTATATTCTACTAATAGGTTTGAACAGTAAATAAATTGAAATATAATGAATAAATGATATTAAAAAGAAATACAATTTAAATAACCCCAAGACAACGTGCCAACCTTATAACGGTGATTGGCTCAGATACGATCTATATAAGTATCTGAAAGAGGCGAATTAATTCCATTTTAAGTTAATTTATTTCCCCCCTTAATGATTTCTCACACCTATTTTTCGTCACCCATTTTGGCCTATAAAATGTTCCCTCCCCTTTCTTTTCTTCTCCTTTAGAAAATGTCCTCACAAGATTTTTTTACCTCTTTACCGGTGCCTTTCCCCATGCAGGTTCTGTGTTCATCCTTCACTCCTCTCCTGCGGATAAAGATACAGGTGAAAAACTGGTCCTTTTAACTCTGACGTTGTGGTCCATTATAGGAGACCAGAAACCTCGCCTAACCACCGAGGTCACTGTCCCACAATTGAGTGTATAATCTCGGGCGCTGGATCAGTTCCGTGTGGGGCATTGGTCTGGGGACCAGGTGCGGCGCTCTGAAGGGTTCGCCCGAGAACACACTCACAGTTCCCATTACGTGGTTTGGTTATTATAGTTTGTGCCGGGGTCTGAACTTTGAATCATTATGGGGAACAGAACCACCACTCTCCCTTCCAGTTCCTTCTGTCAGCTATTATTTTATTTATACTATATCATAATTTTCATTAGTGTTTATCTTAATTCATTACGGAGAAGTAGAGGAAGGCATTTTCAGAAACTCTACATGACCCCTTCCAAGTCGGGATGGGACCAATGGCTCTGACACACTTAGCAATGAGGATTCACAAATCCTCTCCTCACCCCAGATACCTTATCTGCTACCCCTTTGAACATAACTGAAGGAGATGAGACGACTAGCTCTTCCGCATTTCCTCACCTTGCCTCCTACCACAAGGGACCTCAAGTGGCACCATATTCAAAGAAATCTAACTCACGACGCTCTCCTGCCTACCGGCCCAACATGCTTTGGTTCCGAGCCCTCATCCAGCCATATAAAAAAATGATGGGTGCCTACTAAATCTTTACCTAAGCACGTCTACATCCCATCAGCTTACTTCCGTTTTCTTTCATCCTCATTGAAACTTTAGAGGATGGCCTATGTACGAGACACTCAGAGGTGAAACCGATGAGGAGTGACTCCTTCCTCGTGAAAGCCACCTCACGGAACCGAGCTCTGGAGACACTCAGACAATTGGGTAACATTCTACTCATTGCGTGAAAAATACTTAAAAAAGTAAAATCTATGCAACTGAAGACTTACAATATTCTGGCTAACCTAAAAAGAAAATGCACGATAGTAACAATCATCCTCATATTTCCTCCTGATGGAGATACTCCTGATAAACTGAATTCCCAGTTACTTATAACCTTCGACACCCCATCCTCTCCCACAAAAGTGAAGATTGGTATTACAAGATTTGACATGCACACCTATATACCAGACCCTAGATGGTGCTTCCGATATCAAGAATGCATCCTCAGAAATACTCCCAGACTTCCCAACCAATATGCATTCCCTGTGGTGGTGACCATGTCACCCTCTGTGA
>JABUQX010098240.1:7500-15000 GCA_015478945.1 Trachelipus rathkii
ATATATATATATATATAAGTATATATATATATGTGTTATATATATATATATATTTATATATTTATTACTTAATGACATTGGAAAAGACTAATGTTTGAATAAATTTATGATTTTTAACTAATGTCCGTAAGTGTAATTTTGACTTACTAAATTCGAATTTCAGATTTTGTGTGTAAAAAAGAAAGGTTATTATTTCCGTAAAATACATTTCAGTATAACAACCGAGCTCTCTACATATATATATTATTATATATATATGTTATATATATTATTATTATTATATTATTAAGGTTATTATTATTATAGCATAGCAGCATATATATATATATTGGTTGCTATATATATATATATATATATATATATATATATATATATATATATATATATATATATATATATATATATATATATATATATATATATATATATATATATATATATATATTGATATTTTTTTAATCCGATATATCGATATTTTTTGACCGATAGTATCGAGAGCAATTTGATATTTTTTAAAATATCGATATATCGATATATCGATATTTTTTTTATATATCGGCATCCCTAGTTGTGATAAAAAATCATAAAATGTAAAAATTTTCGTATTGGATAAAGTATACGCTATATCGAAATATATATCGATTCAATGAACTTTCTTACTATTCCTATTCACTGTTGGATTTTCCAAATTTTTTTTTAAAGCTAATAAAATTAATAATCTTGGTTTATAGGTTTACATCGGTTTTCATTTTTTTTTATTTAGATTGGTTATTTTTATTTTTAATGTTATAGTACTATGTATCTTAATGCTGTTTAGGTAATTATTTCCAATAACTGCCTCTAAACAGATTTTTATAAAAATCACAGCATAGACTCTAAAAATAGTAATGAAGAATAAAAAAATTATTTGTCGGTCTCTTTAGGAAAAAAAAAAACTCAAAGTTGTAAAAAACCCTATAGGATTTGTTATTAAAAACGAAATTTTTTTTTTTTTGAAAATCACAGGATATGCTCAACAAATAATAATGAAGAATAGTGAAACGAAAATGGTAGAAAAAGTTACAGCCTCTGAAAGTTTAAAATTTCCCATAGACTTTCTTATAATAAAAATTAGTGGGCTTCGTGCTCTGTTTTAGGCCATCCTAGTTCAGGTTATGATAAGATTTGTTAATTCTACATAGATTTTCTCTGTGTATACCTAACAAAACTTATCATAACCTGACTTAGAGGGCCTGAAATGAGACCTAACCTGGATCGATCAATATTGAAAAGTCTATGTGATTTTTAACAACTTTGAGATGCTGAAACTTTTTTTCCTAAAGAGAGCGACAAATAATTTTTTTTTTATTCTTCATTACTATTTTTTTTAGAGTCTATGCTGTGATTTTTATAAAAATCTGTTTAGAGGCACTTATTGGAAATAATTACCGCTGTTTATTTAAGAAATTTATAGTAATTTCAAGCTATTATATTGATTATTCGTATTTTCGGTGGTTTCAATAATTTAAATGTTCATCACTGAATGTCAAATATTTCCCAACAGGAATATTAAGAAAAAATCTTATGGAGGAAGGATTTTGGTGTCATTATAAGCAGTAATCTGAAAGTGACTAATCAGTGTTCATAAGCAAGGAAGAGAGCTAATAAGATACTAGGTATAATAAATAGCATTGTTTATAAGAACAAGGAGGTATAATAATATATAGCATTGTTTATAAGAACAAGGAGGCTTTAAGTAGGTTAAGCCAGTATTAGAGTGTTGTGCACAAGGTTAGCACCTTTATTTAAGAAATGACATATGGAAAGTGTTTTTTTTTCCCGTAGTGTCTTTTGGAGTTTTTGGACTTGGATGTGCTTGCTTTTTGCTATTATTTTCAAAGCATAATTGTATTTTCCTACTTGTGGTAATAGTAGTGCAGAGGGGTGTCACCCCTGATTTTTATAAAAATCACAGGATATACTAAAAAAAATAATAATAATAATCGTTGCTCTCTTTGGGAAAAAGTTACAGCCTCTCAAAGTTGTTAAAACTCCCATAGACTTCTTATTTTTGATCCATCAAGGTTAGGTCTCATTTCAGGCCCTCTGGTTCAGGTTATGATAAGTTTTGTTAGGTATACACAGAGAAAATCTACTATGTATACTTAACAAACCTTATCATAACCTGAACTAGGATGGCCCTATAACGAGCATGAGGCCCACTAATTTTTTTTTATAAGAAAGCCTATGGGAAAATTTTAAACTTTGAGGGGCTCTAACTTTTTTTCATAAAGACAAATCATTTTCATTTATTTTAGGTTATCTTATTTTTTTAGAGTAGCTATATCCTGTGATTTAATTTTTTATTTTTTTTTATATAGCTATATATATAAGAAAATCATATGGGATTTTTAATAACTTTGAGAGGCTGTAACTTTTTCCTAAAGAGAGCAATGATTTTAGTTTTCATTATTCATTATTTTTTTAGAATATATATATATATATATATATATATATTTAAAGATAATAGCATTTAAATTAAACAAAAAATAATACATATATATATATATATATATATATATATATATATATATATATATATATATATATATATATATATATATATATATATATATATATATATATATATATATATCAAATATTTTCTAAGTTCAAAAAAATTTCTAAGTTCAGAAAAGTTAAGTTAAGTTAAGTTTTTTAAGAAAATTCTTTAGTGGCAAGCTTCTGGAATTATGCCAGAAGCTTCCCACTAAACAATTTTTTTTAAAAACCTAACTTAACTTAACTTTTCTGAACTTAGAAAATTTTTTTTGACTTAGAAAATTTTCGTCTCAAATGTGTGTCGCTGTCCAACAGTATTACCATGGTAATACTGTAGACAGCGCTCCACACATTTAAAAAAAAAAAAATTTTCTAGATATAGATTATTGTATTAAATATATATATATATATATATATATAATATATATATATATATATATATATATATATATATATATATATATATAGCGTCGGGCGGGGTGACTCGGACCACTTTATGTATATAGTTTGTCTCGTCCGACTCTCCCGCTAATCGCACTTTTTGGAACCCATTTATTTTTTTGTAAATGCACGGCACTATATGCGGGGCATAAAGCAAGCAAGCAAAAAATAATATGTATTCTAATAATAAAAGTTTTATTAAAGTTTGAATAACGCCGAGTCAGCCTGACCGTGGAGGGGTGAAGCGGACCACCATTGAGGGGTGACTCGGACCATCTGTTTAAATTCGTCTTTTACGTATAATTTCAATTTTATATTTTAATTTTTACTTAATATAATAATTATTTATCATATTAAAATTCGTAATAAGTAATAAAAATGTCAATAATGATAAATAAAATACGAATATAAATAAGGTGGTCCGATTCACCCCTCTCCGCCCAAAAATTTTGACACTTTTTTGAATTCGTTTTTTTTATTAAAATTTCATTTTTTTTAAAAAAATTTTCACTTAATATAAGTAACTTTTTATTATATTTAAATTAATTATATGTAATAAAAATGTCAATAATAATACGTAAAATACGAAAAACAATGGTGGTCCGAGCCACCCCCCCATCAATTTTTACGGCGGGGTGAATCGGACCAAGTTAGGCCCCGTTTTTTTGCCACTAATACTGCTTGGATCAAAAATTTACTTTGCCAGTTTAAAGCTAACATACTCGAGTGTATCCACTGAAAAAATAATTAAAATCGATCCACAATTTTTCATTTTATAACGAAGTTAAAAAAACTCACATTTTTCAAAAGTGAAGTTCTATTGAAGGAAATTTTGTACCCTAATTTCTAACATTTTTTAAAAATATAAAAACTTTCTAGAATTAAATATGATCTAAATAAAACTTGTAGTACTACCGCGTGGCTATAAAATGAGCGAAAATTTTTTTTTTTTTTTATTATTTTTTATTTTATTTAGAGTGGACCGAATCACCCCTCCTAAAGAGGCGGGCCCGGTCACCCCGCCCGACGCTATATATATATATATATATAGATTAAATTTGATATTGATTTATATATTTTTTCACCATCGTTTATGCACTGTGGTTTTAGTACAGGTCATACATAGTCTTTCCATAGTGTATTAATATATATTAATTCACAATGGTCTTTCTTTGTTTCACAGTTTGTTTACTTGCTGATGGTGTAAATTGTGATAAAGTGAATTTCCGGTCAGTTCGAATATAAGTAAAGTCTATGGCATTATTTAGTACTTTGTGAATCTTTTAACTTTTTTTTCTTTTCCTAAAGACGTCAGTCATTTTAGTTTTTTATGCTTCATTACAATTAATTTATAAAAATTGGTATTGCTGAGGTTCTGCCCCGCTATTGCCAAATTGCTGTCCTTTTTCATATATAGCAAGACGGGGTAAGAGTTGAATGGTTGGAAAATGGGGTAAGAATGAAAATCCAATTTTCAACTTGAAGGAAACATGATATTTGAAAAGTTAAACCTGGGTTTGTTAGCTCATTTCTTATACTAATAAATATATTATTATCATCTAACTCTGATATACTATGCAAAAGTAGTGCCTGACAAAGTAGCATACTATAGAAATGGAGGGGGAAAATCTTGATTTCAACTCTGGCATTTAAATAAGGAATAAGGGTCTACAGACCAAACTAATGAGTTTTGAAACCAAACCGGGGCAAAATTGGAAAGGTTGGGGTACCCTCAATTGACCATTAACAGCTTGAGTTTCTATTACTTCCCTAAAAAAAAATTGGGGGATAATGGGGGATAATCTGTTTTACCCCTGAAAATTTTTTTTTTTGGGGTAAGAATGGATTGGTATTTGTTCCATTTTATCCCTTCCATTTTTTTAGAGAATAATTTAAATCTCTTAAATTTACATATTCATATATATAATATGTAAAATTTCAAATGTATTTCTATATAAAATCTATTACTCAACCTTTTTAATATATATATATATATATATATATATATATATATATATATATATATATATATATGTATCCTACGTGTGTACAATTATTTTGGCAATAAAGTGCTTTTCCATTCTTCCCCCTTATTTTTCATTCTCACACCCGCTAAAATTTTTTTTTTTTGGGTAAGAATGGAGAATGGTATTTTTTCCATAGGGGGTAAGAATGGAAAATGGTATTTTTTCCCTTAGAACAAAATTATAAAATTATATATATATATATATATATATATATATATATATAATATATATATATATATATATATATATATATATATATATATATATATATATATTTTCTTTGTTTATATATATATATATATATACCCTACCTGTGTACAATTATTTTGCCAATAAAGTGCTTTTCCATTCTTCCCCCTTGTAATGACATTCTCAAGAAGAATGGAGAAAAATGGAAAGTAAATGCTATTTAGTGTAAACTTTTTATCAAAGAAGAGGAAAGAGAAAATTTTTACAGTCAATATAGAGCATCATTGGCCTTATATTTTCATGTATTGAACATATCAGTAACATTAACGGTTTTAGTGATATGACCTTAAAAGTCAAATCCTTACACATTCTTACCCCCGTCCTTTGCTATATATTTATAAGTACTGTAGCTATTAGCTGATACCCACTCTTCTATCTGCTTAATTTGATAGACTAAATTTTATTTATGAAAAATAATGAGAGTATTTGGTAATTTTAAAATTGGAGAACTTTTTTTTACCTATTCATTATATTTACCTCAGTAAGATGCCTCTTACATAGTCTTAATGTCTTTAATAATCTAGTCTTTATGATTCCTACAAGAGATTTATGCTTCATCTATTTTTAAGTAATTTAGGTAAAATATGGGTCCACAGAGTTAAAGGTTGGTGCCTTCCCCAAAAAGTTTTAGAAACCGCCTATCCTCTACATTTAGTTGCGGCGAATATTTTTATTTGAAACCAGTTTGGTTTGAAAATTAAAACACACTAACTCTACACATGAATTTTCTGCAAAATCTGAGACTTAGTGGTGTTTGACCATTTGTTTGAATCTGCCCTGGGATGCCCGCAAAACACAAATATGTACAGTATAATATGTTGATAAAAAACTATGGGTGACCAGGCAAATTTAACTTTTTCAATTCATTTTTTAGCTATGTCAAAATTTATAAAAGTGAATTGCCATGCTCACATATTTTTGTGTTAATCAGTGTATATAATTCTCTTAATTGTAAGTCCTATTTCTGACGTTTTTCATTTTTGATGATAATTTACATATTGGTCTACAAATGTATGAGTACCTGTGCCTGAAAAAATTACCACGCATGTCCATAATGGAGACAAATTATTTTAATCTGGTAGTCCTTACGCTAAATGTACTACAGTCTTTTAATTCCATAAAACCTATGAATAGGAAAAAAAACTAAATTGGTTAATTAATATATTATATTATTATTATTTATTATTATTTATTATTTATTTTGGAATTAAGCAATGGTATTAATGGTCTTAGTTACTTTATCTTTATTATGTAAATTCAAAAAAGTATTACCTAAATAATATAAAGACGAGTTTTTCTATATTTTGCAGCAAATTTTTTGTTAGGCCTAGTCTTTTTCCTCAATTACTGGTATTAATTGTGATAAATGAATTTGTTACTGTATTCTTAAAATAATAATAATAATTAATATAATAATAATAATAATAATAATAATCAATAATAATAATAATATAATAATAATAATATAAGAAATGGCTGATAACCCCTGGCTCGAATTGGACCAACAGGTGCTGGAGATGTTAGAGCTGCTTGCACAAAATGTGGCTACCCTGGACACTTGACCTACCAGTGTCGAAACTTTTTAAGGTAATATATATATATATATATATATATATATATATATATATACCGTACTAGTATATATATATATATATATATATTATATATATATAGTATATACTATATTATATATATATATAATATATATATATAAATATAGATATTATAGTATATATAAAATATATTTATATATATATATATATATATATATATATATATATATATATATATATATATATTTTAATACTATATTTTTTGATGTTACAACCTTGCTGAAGGACGGAGAGTAGGGGTGTACCGGAACCGGAATTAGCCGGAATCACAAAAAAAATTCCGGCCGGAACCGGAATTTCTTATGAACTTTCGTTTAACTATAAAGAAATGTAAAAAAAAATATTTTGTATAACTTTCAACATAAAATCTTATATTTAGTTCAACGCCACTTCATGAACATATAGAAAATCATCATTGAAGAGAATATCTGGAAGTCCAAAAATTTTAATAGTAAAAGGGAGAGTCTTGTATTTTCTAGAACAGGGGAAACCACAAAAGAGCAATAGATCCAAGTCGTGAGATAAGTGAGTTTTGAGGAGAGTTTCTCCCCAAAAAAGATTTGGCATATCAATGACCCCAAATCACAGAAAATAATGAATTTTATCGCAATGAGTAACCAGCCATTCAC
>JABUQX010098241.1:0-10000 GCA_015478945.1 Trachelipus rathkii
ACGGAGGGAGTATTTTGGCCGCAGAAGAAACCCTGTTTTTTTTAAATAAAATGCCGGTGGGGGCTGGGCCAATTTTTAAAAATACTAAGGTTTTTTGCAACGCCTGATATATATACGTATATATAAATATATATATATATAGTATATATATATATTATATATATATATAGTAAGTATATATATATATATATATATATAGTATATATAATATTATATAGTATATTATATATATATATATAGATATATTTATATATATATATTAACGTGAATGCATACATTCGCATTATCGAGGGCCTTGAACTAAAGCTGATAAATCTTCGTTTATCAGAAATTATTGTGTGTCTTCAAATGCGCAGTTCTTCCCCTATAGGCCTCTGCTTCTTCTCTTGTATGATCATGTGGTAATACTGCTGTCTTAACTCTGCTAAAGCTGATTGTTTGTTGCAACGAACTTATTTCTTTCTATTAAACTCGTAGACAATTTCAGAGGCTATTTATTGCTCCTCTGCCGCCTACTTTGTCACACATTAAAATGTTATTTCGGGCTTTTTCTGAACTTGACAAAAGAAAGCGGAAGAACGCTAAAGTTTATCTCTGCAGTGTTCTTGCAAAACTCTCCTTCTGAGCTTTTGCACTCTGGCCTTGGTAACGGTGCTGTTTTCCCTAAATTGCCTAGAAACTTTCAAAGTTTCCCTCGCTGCTAAAAGAATGGCATTCCATTCAGATCAGGGTGCTGAAGAAGCGGGACTGTCCAGTCAACAATGCGCAACTATGCGTCCTATGGCGCTTTTAACACCCTCTGAACTATTTCCTTTTACAAGGAACGCTTTCGAAACATTTTAATCATCTAATATATCTCTTAATGCGAGTATGGCTTCTGTTAGAACGGCTCGACTGGTGATCTTGGCTTTGCCCTTTCTTTCCGACTGGCCGGGTGTGTTCTCTCTTCATGCCGTATTTCGGTGAAGTCTTTTTTCTGTTGGCGCTAGACATATCGAAGGCTTTTGATGAATTTGGCACAAAGCATTAATATCTAAACTTCTCACTTTCCGTATTTATCCTTTGCATTGTAACGCGTTACTTTTAACTTTCGTTTCAGTCGTTATAGTGGCTAGCTATGGTAGATAGCCACCGATGTATGCCTTTAAATCTATCTGTAGTTGTGCTCCTCAGAATGTCTGGTTGCTATGGCCCGAACTCTTTCTTTTTCTTAGCATGCAATGATCTATCTCTAATGCGTCTCTGTCCACTCTAGTGATAACTATCATCATAATCACTGCCTACTATTTTGAAAGACGCGGCCATTCAACAGGAATGAAATGCTAGCTAGGGAGGATAGCCGTTAAGGACACAGACTTTTGATCTTTTCTGATAGCCTATGAATTGTGTTAAAAGGCAGTGCGTTTAACTACTGCAACCTTTTTAAGCCTCGGCGACCGCCCAAAAAGGCGCAAAACGAATAAAGTTAGTAACCTCGCGACCCCCTAATGTAGGCCTATAATATGATATATATTATATATATATATATAGTAATATATATATATATATATATATATATATATATATATATATATATATATTATATATAGTATATATCATTATATATATATATATATATAAGATTCCTTTTAAGTAAAAGAATGCTTTTGGATGGCATTTAAGTATACTTATTGTTTATTTTTATTTAGGTATTAAACTTTTATAAAATAAAACAACTGTGTAATAGTTTGATTAAATATTTTAAATAGATTGATTACAAAGTACATTAAATATTTTAATTTTTTTCGTGACCCCACGACGACTACCCGTATAGTCGCTCGCCAGGCCCTCCTTTGGGGGTGCGCAACTCCCGCGGTTGAAACAATGCGTTAAAAGAAAGACATGGATTATTGTTCAATGTCTCAATTACTCAACTTCTTCATGCTATCTACTTTGACATAGTCTTTTCACGACAACTATACAAATCTTCTTTGTAAAACCAGAGATTTAACTCACCTGTTTTTCATTTTCTTGTTTATTATTGTTCTTTCTTTTGATCTTCTTAGAAAGATCATATTATTTTCAAGGAATTGGGTGTGTTTCTCACCAAATAAAGAAGCTGTTTCGGCTTCTTTAGAGTATGAAGCTTATATCTGGGGCGGTTCCACACATCATATTGCTCTCCTTGATAAAGTGTATTCTATGACTTGTCGACTCTTTAACTCTCCTTCTCTAACTAACTCTCTCCAATCTTTATATCCTTTGAAATGTTGCAACACTCTCCTTATTCTATTGTTGTTACAATTGACATAGTTTTTTAGAATTTTCCAGTTATGTACCTCATTTTTTAAGAAGAGTTCCTACGACTAGTATCTTTGACAGTCTCATCCATTTTCCGATCAATTCTATGACCCAGACTTAACTGCTATGCTCAATCTTACATGTACTCTAGTGGTAAAGTCTAGAACATGTTTTCCTCCTATTTATTTACTATCTAAATATAAAATTCGGATGTATTAACTATATGTTTTAATTAAGAGCAGTTTTTGATTACTTTTCTATTTAAAAAAGCAAAGAAGCAAACAAAAATAAAAAACAAACGAACAAAAACAATGGTTTTCAGTTGGTTAAATCAAACAACCCTGCTTCTAGGACACAGCTTTCAATACACAAATATTCTGTTTCATGGTTCTCTATTTTAACAGCTGACTACTGTATTCATTAAAGACTTTTAATTGCTCTCAAATCCTTTCTAAATTGATTCCAGTCTCTGGAAACATCAAAAACACCTATTGTCTTATTCTGTCGGATGCATTTTTATTGTAAAAAGATCACAGTCAAAAATCTCACTCGACCTCTCCTGCTCAATGAGCAAATATTCTAGGATGAATATGATTTTCTGATGTTTTCTTCTTTAGCAAACCAAAAATGTTAGTAAGAAAACTTTGTCTAATAATTTTATCTATTCTTCTCACACCACTACGCACCCTTGGTGGATCTTTCTTACTTGATGAACAATATTTGAACTATGAATGATACCATTTGAACAATATTCTACTATTCTCTAAACTTTTAATATGTCATTGAATATTGACATATGCATACGATCTGTTACTTTTCCAGATTTATTAATATTATTTGTTACATCTATTAATTATTTTGTCAACGCTAAATCTTTCCGAAACCTTCAACAAATTTACAACATTTCTATCCATAAATTGCTTTTCCAGTTTTTATCTTAATGGTTGTTGGTTGTGTCTTCTAGCTAGTCCTTAAGTATTAGAAGTTTTTCTCAGCTCTTGTGAGAATTTAGTCTCTATAGCTCATTGCTTCTAGATAAATATGAAATTTAGTTATTCAGCAAATCCTTAACCAATTTTTTTTCAAATTACAGCTATCCCGTTCTTCTTTATTGCTAATCCTTGATCGTACTTTCTTCTGCTGATTAGTTCCAAAATATTTTCCTGCATCCTTTGTTCATTACTTCTTGATAAATTCCCATATCAAACTCAAATGTTTTTAACCATTTTAGTCAAGAACCAAAATAATAAAAAGGGACGCAGCCTCGTGACCTACTGTTTTATTTTGAAATGAGGTGGTAAGTATTAATATAAATAGGTCTACCGCTGTTTTGTTAAATATTGCATTATTACTTTTCAGGGTAACAGATAAGCGGCCTTGTAAGGTTGCAAACATGTTTCGGTGTTAATACACACTATAGCAGCGAAGAATTATTTAAGAATTTAGAAACTGAAAATAACAAATTAAAGTACTCGCAGAAATGTCTTCTGTAGAAGGCTTCGGTCAAGCCCATCTGGAAGCCTTGGCATGCGACTATAGTTTTGAAACTGAAGAGCCCAGGATCTACTAAAGTTCGTTCGACTCATGGTTCTTTAGGTGTAATAGCTATGTTTATTTATTTTTAGAAGATTTATAGTAACTTTAACTGTTATTTAACATTCTTGCTTTCATGCGCATCACGTTGAAGAATGAGGTTTTCGCAAACATGCCATGTCATTTACGCCGGGCTAGTGTTGTTTTCAGTGCTTAAAGTAAGTTATAGGTTGGAATGATTTTCTTATATGGTTTCTTGTTATTTCCGAGACAAGCAGCTCTTGTCTTTGCGTTCTAGAACTTAACTTTCTTATTCGGTTCGAATTAGACGTTCTGCATAGGGACTGTCGAGCCAGCATATATATGATATAATAGCTATAGGTTACTAGTATTATAGTATAGTATAATATATAGTATATATATAGAAAGGAGTATATAGTATAGTATAATATTATATGATATATATTATATATATATAAGAATATATAGATATATATATATGTAGTATATATAGTATATATATATATATAGTAGTAAGTATATACGTATATTATATAGTATAACTGGGTTCATATATATAGTAGTATTATATAATATATAGTTTATATAGCTATAATAGGTAAGGTAGCTGTTCAATATAAGTATATAGTATATATATATATTATATAGTATATATACTTATAATAGTATATATGTCAATAATAGTATATGATTATAGTATATAGTATATGATATATATAGTATATTAGTATATATAGGTATAGTAGTATAGGTAGAAAGGAAATCAAACCTTGTTTGGAAGGGAAATAAATTGCCACACTACTGACCGGTCTTTACTTGTGGACAGCAGTAGATAAAAATATGACCTACTAAAAATTTCCAGATTGGAATGTTCGAATGTTTGAACAATACAAGCCAGTACATAATATAGGATAAATTTTTAAATCATGTGTAGACTTGTGTTCTTGAGATGTATATGAAATATAATTTCACGAAATTAATTGCGGCATTATTTTTTCTTAGGTTTGACTAGCGAAAGTGAATGATTCCAACAAGGCAAGAGTGAAAAGACAGACGTGGACTATTGCGCGGGGAATCGGCAGAGTTGCACTCCCGTTCCCTCCCCCGAAGAATTTCTCAAGAGCACTCTCTCTGCTAAGGCCGTCAAACGCGCCAACTCTTCCGCCATTTAGCTCCAAATTTTTCGGTAAACTTTACTACGGACCGAACGATCCTTACTTCGGACGAACGATTGGCGTTAACCCTCCTCCAATAGAGCCATATATCAACCGTGATGACCATGAAACGACTGCTGAAATATATTATTGGGATTAATCCTCTTCCAGTAGAGCCATTTTCATAGGTTCACTTTCGAACATTTGCTCCCTCTCCTGACCTTCGATTATTAACTCTTTTACGGTAATAAATTTTCCTGAGGACGTCATCTTCATGAAAGTTCTTCGTTAAACTATTTCGTAGGAACACTTTAAGCGTAAACTACTTTCGTATTTTTAAATTTAATTTTAAAATAAAATTGAATCCGAAAAATCCCTCAAATTTTTTAAGTTTAAAGCTTTATCTCTTAATCTTAAACATAAAGTAAAGTAAAGTAAAAAAAGAAAAAGAAAAAAAAGAAATCTGGAACTTTAATACTTTCCATATTGTTTTGAATTATAATTCACCAATTTGTGAAAGTTTTATTTCTCACTGATTATGCCATATGTTAAAATTATGTTTTCAGTTATCATTGTTCTTTATATATATATATATATATATATATATACTCTATATATATATATATATAGATACATATGTATACTCCACTATATATATAAATATATATATATATATATATATATATATATATATATAAATTAGAATATATTTATAGAACATTATTTACTACGTATAATAACATATGATGAGTTGTCAATAAATTTTAATGTTTTAAAAATAATTCTTTTATCCTTTAATTTTAAAACAAAAAATGTTTTTCTTTAATTTACGTAATAAAGATTATATTATCAAATATTTGCTTATGAATATCTTAAAAAAAATTTATTTGCTTTTCATATTAGTAGTCTCTCTCTCTCTCTCACACTATATATATATATATAATATATATATATATATATATATATATATATCTCTCTCTCTCTCTCTCTCTCTCCTCTCTCTCTCTCCCACTCACTCACTATATATATATATATATATATATATATATATATATATATATATATATATATATATATACTATATATATATATAAATATATGTTTGGAAATATATATATATATATATATATATATATATATATATAATAAAATTGAAGGAGTTGTAGTTGTCTTTTCTTCTTATTCCTCCACTTGCAGATGGTTGTTGATAGTCTTTCGTGGGACTCCCTTTTACATTGAAACACCTAAATAAACAGCTGCAAGCTTAGTCGCATCCACGCTGCCAGGTCACCTTTTCACCCCTAAGCTCTATATTGCGCTGGCTACTTGAAAATAAGGAACCAATAATAGTAAAATCGTTAGAACCTTTTTTAATGTACCTCTATATGGAAAAGAGTTAAAACAAATTTGACTATTGGAACGTTTTTTTATTTTTATTATTTTATTATTTTTATTTTATTTACGTTTGTTTACGTTTGCCTCTCCATAGTCCCTAAGGGCGTATCTCTATGCTCTGAGGGACTATGGGGAGTCTTTCGTGGTGGCGCTTGACATATCCAAAGCTTTTGATCGGGTATGGCACTCGTCACTGCTCTCTAAGCTCCCTTCCTTTGGGTTTCCTCCTTCTCTTTGCTTACTCTTGTTTAGTTTTCTCTCTTGATCGCTTTATTTCAGCACTCGTTGATGGAGCGTCTTCTTCCTCCTTTCCTGTTAACTGTGATGTTCCTCAAGGTTTTGTTTTATCTCCATCTTTATTCCTACTTTTCATTAATGATCTCTTCAGCTGTACTTCTAACTCTGTTAACTCTTATGCAGATGACTCAACTCTCCATTCTTCTACTCATTTCAAATCTGCTCTCTCTTTTGCATCTAGAGTTACCTCTCGTCTTCAGCTTTCCGATTCTATTCTTGAACATCTGGATGGGATTTCCCGGTGGGGTCACCACATCCTTGAAAAATTCAACTCTTTAAAAACTCAACTTCTTTACATCTCCATCTCAAAGACATCCTCTAACTTTCCTATTTCCTTCGACGACTCTAACGTCTCACCTAAATATAAACATTCTTGGTCTCAACATAAACAACAAACTGTCTTGGAAACCTCATATTACAATGATTACTAAGGTGGCCTCAAAGAAGCTGGGAGTTCTGTGTTCAGGTTGCGGGAATTTTTTTCCTCTCAACATTTACTCTAGTTATATAAAGGCCTTATTCGCCCTTGTATGGAGAACTGTTCTCACATTTGGGGGCTCCGGCTCCACCATTCTATTGGATGGGGTTGAGTCAAAAGCTAAGAGACTAACAAATTGTCCCCTTCCTTCAAACTCCCTTGACCCTCTATCTCTGCGACGTGAGGTTGGGGCACTATTTCTTTTCTATAGGTACTAAAGCGGCAAATGCTCGGGGGAGTTGACCTCTTGCATTCCACCACCCTTGCATCGCCCTCGTATCACAAGGGGTGCCTTGCTCTCGCACGAATATTGCGTGAGTATTGAAAACCCCAGACTTGTTAGTTGTGGTGCCTCTTTCTTTCCAGGTACTTCGGTTCTGTTGAACTCCTTGCCTTCTTCTGTTTTCCCAACTGTATTTAATCTTCTCCTCTTTAAAGCTCATGTCTTCGCTCACCTGAGAGATTTGCGTTAAGCTAGGGTTTGGGTGGGTTTTTCTGTTTTATTTTCTGCCCCCTCCTTGAAAAGGGCCCAGCCCGTGAGTGGTGGAGAACTGTAAAAAAAAATTTTTAAACCTCTCTTAAATATATACCATCCTGAGGTAACTAAATTGAGAAATGGATCATTATTGATTAAGGTTATAGCTACCGATCAGAGTATAGCCGTAGTAAGTTTTTCAACTTGGGGTGGACTGAGGGCTATTTCAAGGGCTTATGATATCCGGGATACTTTTAATGGTACTCCTGCTGACAAGGCAAGATATCTTCAATTTACCTAATTCTCCCTTTTGATTAAACTGTAAGTAAAATCATAGTGCTGCCAGTCTAAGTGTTCATGAATAGGAAGTTCTGTCACTGTGTGCTCGGCAGTTGTTGAACAGTTCGGATGAGAGACCAAAGGGAGACACTTATACCGCATCCCTTTCAACTAATCGCTTATAGCATTTGGTTGGCAAACCAGAGTTCCACCTTTCACAAGGGTTTTGTATCAGGGCAGGGTTGTTTGGTTTAAACCAACATGGCTTTTTTTTTTGTTTAAACCAACTAAAGAAATCATTGTTTTTTTTTTTTTTTTTTTTTTTTTTTCTAATAAAAAAAAGTAATAGAAAAATTATCTAAATGAAAGCATATGGCTAATACATCCTAATTATAAATTTAGATAGTAAATAAATGGGAGTAAAACATGTTCTAGACTTTACCATTAGAAATGTCGTTGGAAAAATGATGAAGCATTTCTTACTGAAAACTGGTTAGGGACAAAAGAAGCAAAGTTAATAAATGGACGATAGTTGTAAGTTTTCACAGGCTGCCAGAATAGCAGGAGGGTTTGTGGAATTCTGGTAGTCCGTAGACGACTCCGAGAGTTGAATCAGTACTGTCTATTATTTAACTGTTGTAGTTCTAATAATAATAATAATAATAATAATAATAATAATAATAATAATAATAATAATAATAATAATAATAATAATAATAATAATAATAATAATAATAATAATAATAATAATAATAATAATAATAATAATAATAATAATAATAATAATAATAATAATAATAATAATAACGTTATTTTCAAAACTAGCTTTTTATTTAAGATATGTGAGAAATTGTTTCGTAAATTTTTGACCATTGTTTGAAAATAATTAAATAGAAGGTCGTGTGTGTTTCCTTTTTTCAAACTTTTTTGTCATTTGTGAATTGAGTTTCAAATAGTAAAACTTCGGTTTTCTTCTGCGTCACGAAGATGAGGTAAACGCTTTATAAACTCGTTTAAAATGTATCGTTAAAATCGAAAAGCGAGCGAAGGTAGAATAGATCAATGCATGCGTTATAAACGTTCGTATAGAAGAAGACTTAAGACATTTTCGTTTTGTCAAGAACGTCTCACCGATTATAAAAACAGTTAAAACGAATATAAGAGTCTAAAAAAATAGAATATAATTACGTCATTGCATTGGGCCTAACTTAGCAACGTTAGTTATTAAGCTTTAATTTAGGTCTTTTTAGGTAAACCTTTTCACTTAATTAATATATATTTTTTAAAAAAGTAAATAAATTTCCTTTATTATCTTATATAATTTCTGATAACACTGTGCAAAGATATCGCAATATCACATTAGCAGATCACGATCAAATTCCAAGATCATATCTTATTATTTATTTGAAACCTTTAATAAAAATAAACTAATCTATACTGTTTTAATACGTTTATCAAATCATAAATTTGGCAAGATAATATTGATCTAGAAGCCTTAACTTATATTGAACGAAATGCTTTCTTCTCTGTAACATAAATTCTATCTAGTGAATTTAAGAATATTTTCTGTTTTTCTCAAGGTTGTAGTTTTATATTTGTCCTTCTTGAGTTAACTATTCTCTCGCTGGTAGAAAATCTTGTCAAAATAAGCAAACTTTCATATATGTATATAATAATAATATATATATATATATGTATATATATATATATATATATATATAATAATAATAATAATAATAATAATATGTAATAATAATAATATGTATGTATATGTGTATTAATAATAATAATTTTAATACAATTTAAATAATAATAATAATAAAAAATAATAATAATAATAATATATAATAATAATATATAATAATATATAATAATAATAATAATGACAATTTATTATTGTGTGTGTGTGTGTGTGTGTATTATTATTATTATTAATGTCATGCAATATTATTATTATTAATGTGTCATGTGTGTGTGTGTGTGTATGTGTGTTATAGTGTGTGTGTGCATTATTGTTGTTGTATTATTATTAATGTGTAATAATAATATTGTGTGTATTGTACATGTGTGTTTAGTGTATGTATTATC
>JABUQX010098242.1:0-32500 GCA_015478945.1 Trachelipus rathkii
ATATTATTTGATTCGCTGAGGTCATTATGTCGAATGGCTTGGTCCATTATTGATGCTAATGACTTTGAGAAAACACTCTCATCTAATGGTATACTATCATTATTTTTAGAAGTTTCTGAGTTATTTTCATTTTCTTCTTCAATGACAAGAGGCTCATGAGATTCAGATGATTCATCTGCATTTTCTGTAAAACCTGTATTACTGTTTTTCAATCCTTCTGGAGGTAATATAAGACTGGAAGACTGTGCCAAAGATAGAGAAGAACTACTGACTGTCTCAGGAGGAAAAGTGTCAACTGGTTTTGTTGCTTGCGAGTTAGCTGGCATGCACTGCAAAGGTTGAATGAGATTTGAATTACAAATGCCAGTATTAACATCTGGCAACGGGCATGTGACTATGGACCCAGGAGGAATTAAATTTAATGACGTTGACACTGATGGAACACCAGACGCAGAAGAAATACATGTTATGGGCTGAGGGCACAATATGGGTCCCATCTGTGTAGAAGACAAATGCCTAGGACCTTGTAAGGAGATCTGAGGAGGCGCCACTGGCATCATGTTCACAGCAACAAACTGTGCTGGCTGACCAGGCTGATGAAATGGTACTATGGATGGCATTACATTTGTTTCAATACTGCCAGGTGCCAAAGTTACTAAAGATTGTGCTCCAGAACCAACTAAAGATACTTGAGGAGATTTAGGATTAACTTTTCCAACAACATTTTGTGCCACAACTCTAGCTACTGCACCAACATTACTATGAAGATTACTTTGCATTGCTATATCAAATGGGCCACTCATCATATTTGGCATAGATGATGTAACAAACACTGGTTGAGTAATTATTTTAGCAGCAGGTTGATTTATTTATGATTTTAGTTTATGTATATATAGTATTAAATTAGTCTGTCGTTGGTGTATGTATGCGGTGGTGTAGTACGTACTTATGCTCAGTTCATGGTCGTAAGAGTATGTGTGCATTTTTAGTGTCATTCGCGATGTTGATGTTGTCATGCTTGATGATGTGTTGTGCTAGGAATTGCGTTGCAAGCAGTAGTCATCTGCTCTATCCAGAGTCATTATTGTGGTTGGTTTTTTCATAGCTTGAGACGTGTCATATGGTTAGGGGTGATATTCTTTCTCGCAAATGGTTCGGTGAGACGCGTATTCTAAGGTTCTGTGGAGACCATTTTTGGGGTAGGTGTTTGGCCTGCTCTGGTGTGGTTGCTCCTCTTCAATAGAATGGGGCTGTTTTTTGGGGTTGCCTAGAGGTTTAGTAGTTTAAATATATGGTGAGTCGGTTAAGAAGGGTTCATTTTGATGAGGTTTCCAAATCTGATTTAACGGTGTTTCTTTTTTGAGCCCTCGTTTGTGTGTGGTTGGGGCACGCCTGTATGTTATTTGATCGGTATGTTGAATGAATCGTGTGTGTCTTTTCTTGTTGGTGTGTTTTGCTGTTCGTGAGGGTTGGGCTGTTTTAACATATTGAGAATAAGTGGATTAATCGGATAAGAATATTAATTGGATTGCTTCTGTTTGTGTTATCTGTGTATGTTAAGCATTTCGGGATTTTTGAATTGTGTTGTATGTTGGGTATTTGTTGAGTGCTGTATTGTTGGGTGTTGTGATTTTGTGCTTATGTTCGTAGTTGTGACTATTCTGTGTCTGGTGAGTTTCGGTCGTATGGGGTGTTGTATTGATAGTGGTGATATTTGTTGTGTATGAAGCTATGTGGCTTTGTGTTGTTGATCCTCTGATATTCGTGTGTTGTTGGGAGTTAGTGTAGTAATCTGTTGGTAGTGTTGGTTATTGTTGGTGTTTCATGTTGTATGTTTGGGTCGTTTGGTGTGTATGTTCTGATTTCAGGTGCGAAGATTATGCATAGTCGGTAGGGATGTGTATATAGGGGGTTACCGCTCCTCCCGAGAGCGAAGCTGGAAGTTTTAACGCGGTTGTTACGCTCCTTTGTTTTGCGTGGTTCCTTTTCCGAGTAAGAGGATTTTGAGGTCTTAAGTCGGTCGGATAACCCATGTGCATGTTTTGTCTGGGAAAGTTTCAATCGGAAGCAGGTGAATCAGGCCGGTTGAGTCTTTGGTGAGACCATCGGTCACCCCTAAGGGGGTGGCTTGTGCCCCTCTGTACCCTTTAAGTGTCAAAGAATTCCGTTTCCTCGAATAACACATGCTTATTGGAAGGTTCATTAATCCCTCGTACTGTTTGGCTATAAATTTTGGATAGGTGAGCTATATGATGATGTAACTTTAGAGGATTATTAATCGTGTCGGGCTGTGGTCCGGTATGCGGACCGTTGATGATGACCGGTTCCCTGCGTGCTTGCTCCATCCCTCCCGTAAGTGGGGATTCTGAGTCGGTCTGCTCTCGCCCGTAGTGAGGATTAAGAGAAAAGTAAGAAGTGGTTGTTGTGTTTTGAGGTCGTAGAAGGAGCACTTGCTGTATTCATTGTATCTCTTTGGTTGTGTGTGGAGTGAGGGTTGTTTGTGGGTGATTGTGTTGGCGTTGTCGTATTGTATTTGTCGGTGTGTGTTATTGAGTGTGGTTGGGGTGTAAGGTGTTTTGGGTAGTTTGTCGTTGTGCGTTGTAGATGGAGGTTGTGTGAGTTTGCGATTCGGCCTTCGTGAGTCACGCGCTGTTGATGTGTGGAGAGCGCGCTGTGCGGGGAGTTGGTTTGTGTGGTGTATTCAGTAATCATTCTCTCTTTGTGTTCGCTGTTGTTGAGGAATGGTGCAGCACTCGCTGTTGTCGGCATTTTACTCGCCATGGTGAGTGTCTCTGAGGATTCTGAGGGATGGTCGGAGTGTTTGGGTGGAGGTTGTTGTGTGCAGCAGTTGTAGCTGATTAGTGTTTGATGTATGGTGTGTGTGGAGTAGTGGCGTGGTTGGTATGTTGAATGTGTTGTGTGTTGTGCGGTCTCTTGTTGTTTGTGGCTGTGTGTTGTGAGCGTGCTCTGTGTCTGCTCGTGTCCGATAGGTGGTGAAGTCTCGGTTGTAGGGTTGTTGTACTGGTGTTAATGATCCACAAACTGTCATTTGTTGCGCGATTGTTGGATGAGGGTGTGGTGGTTGGCACGAGATCGTTCCGCAGGAACAAAACTACGCGTGATTGCGCAGTGGGTATCGCTGTCACTTCGCAGAATCTTTCTCCAGGAGGTGTCTCTGGTTATGATGCGTGTTGGTGGTCTTCATAGTTGTTAGTGCCGTGATTCCTAGTTGGTGTCAAGTTTAGGTTGATAGGGTTGTTTTGTGAGTCTAGTTTGATTGGTGTTGTTTCGATTTTAGGGGTGCAACTGTGAGTTGCCTCCGACACGTTGTCTGGGGGGGCGGACTGGTATAGAGACTGCGCAGAGGCGATCGTAAATCTCGTCTCCGACTAAGAAACGGTCAACATATAGCTCACTGATGCAGGGTTTGTGGGGTGTGGCGGGAGGTCGCGGACTCGGTGTCGGTAGGGGTCTTGTTAGTTGTGGGCGTGGTAGTCGGTTGCTGTTTCTTTTGGTGTGTGTTGCGTGGGGCGTGGCTGTCTGGTTGGATGTCAGGAGTGGTGTGGTGTCATGGTCTTGGGTGAGGTGCTTGGTGTGTGTTGTGTTGGTGGGGTTTGTGAGTGGTGTCTTTGGTTCTGTTGGTTGCGCGGTGTGCTTGTGTGTGCTTGGTTGCTTCTGTCGCCGGCGGTCGTTGCGTTGTGGCGTGCGTGTGTTGGGTTTGCTGCTTGATGTTCTGTGATCAGCGTGTTCGTGGTGTGTGGTGGTATCTCTTCGGTGGTGTGTGGTTCATTGTTGTGCGTTGTCTTGGTTGGGTGGCTCGCGTAGATATTGTATGTTGTTGATTGATGCCGTGGTGTACCGGGCGTTGGTGGTATGCGGTTTGCGGTGTGGCGGTTGTGGTGTGCGTGTTCGTGTGTTCGCTTGGCTGTTGTTGTGGGGTGTGTGGAGGTGGAGTATAGGTGTTGTGTGTGGTGGTGGGGCGAGTGCGTGTTGTTGGGTGTCTCGCGTCCGGGTGAGGCGGTCGTCTCTGTGTTCTTGGCCTGCGCGCTCTTGGTGTTGTGTGGGGTGGGGTTATTGTGCTGTGTGTTTGGATCTTGGTTGGTGCGTGTGGTGTGGAGGGTTGTGGTTGGGTGGTCACTGATATGGAGTGGAGCTGGTCACCTGTGATTCTACCTGTTTTTCGATGCGGATATCGTGTTAAGGGCCTAATCTTTACTCGAGAAAAGGAACCAGCACAAGGGCGTAGCGTTTTTATTATTTTTTTTCCAGCAAATTCGCTCATCTCAGGAGGCAGTAAGCCTCGTATCGGCTGTTCGTGGGTCTTAGGGCGGTGTGGTGGCTCGTGGTGATGTTTGGAGTGGTGTGTGGTGGTGTGTGGTTGTGTGTTTAGGCAGTGTGTGTCGCTCTGTTTGGGTAGGGTGGCTGTGGGTTGGGTTGGTGCGTGTCTTGGTGTTTCTGGCGTTGGTGGGTGTGGATCTGCGTGTGCTGGGGTTTGGGCTGGTTTTGGGGGTCTGTGCTCTGTTTGGTAGGGTTTGGTGCGTCGTTGTTGTGCGTGGCGTGGATGGGGTTGTGTGGACTGGTGTGTTTGGTGTGGTTGGTGGTGGTGCGTCTTTGAGATACTCGTTGTGAGGGTGTTGGATAGATTGGGTTGGTCGAGTGGTTGTGTATCGAGTGCGTCTGGCGTTCTCTTTGGTTGATGCAGTTTAAACAACCTCATTAGTTCGTGTTTGGAGGTGTGTTTGGGTTACGGTGATTGGTTGTTCGTGTTGATTTTGTGGCGTCTTGTGTAGATGGGTTTGGTGTGGGTGGGAAAGATTTTTTCAGCGTTCGGATTAGCTCCATAGAAGAGTGTGTTGGTTCGGTTTTGGTCTGATGAGAAGTGGGTGGTTTGTGGTGTTGTGTTGGGGTGCGTTGTGGTGTGTGGCAGGTTTGTCTTGCTGGAGGATGCTCACACTTGAGTGTGCGAGGTGTATTGTATGTTATCAGAGTGCTATCCTACCACGCACTACAGATGATCGATATGTCGCTGACATACCACACGACTATTATTGACTCTTTTCAACTTAAAAGTTTATACCTTAATATCGGAATGTTTAACTTTTACCATAGTAGAGTAGCTAGCTGTACTCTGTGCTATTCTCGTGAGCATGTGTGTATAGATTTAGGTTGTGAGGTGGATTCGTTGACCATTGATGCTGTGGTGTGGCGGAAGTGTGTTGTCGCTCTGTAGTTCCTGTGTGGGAATTGTATCGTGGTCTGATTGTCTGATCGGTTGTGTGGCTATAGGGTGTTTTTGTAGACAGTGTTGAGTTGAGATGGTTGTGGTGCGGTTGATGTGAGTGGTGTTAAGTATCTGGTGGTTTTGTTTGTCGGGTCGCTCCGTTCGTGTGTTTAGTGTGTAATTGCGTGTTTATGTGTTTGTTGTGTGCTTTGGCTGTGGCAGCAGCAACACTCTCATGCAAATAAAAAAGACCCGTATTCCATTCTAAAAAGCAAACAACAATACACATTTCAAACAGCCAACTATACGGGTAAAAACTAACACCAGTTTATCGTTACTCACTCCCTGGTTGTACCACTTATCCATCTTTGTTTACAGTCACAAAAAACAGCTGGAGACAAAATCAACATTTAGCCCCGATCATCTAATTATTAAAGACAAAACAATCCAGTCCACCTTCTAGGAACTCCTCTTAAAAAGTCCCCCACCCTCTTTCGGAGAGCAATTTGTGGTGCAAACCTCTGACACTCAATATCAAAATAGTGATCTATGCACTACAGACTTAAATTCGGGTCTCACTCGGAACCACTATATTAAAACCGCACGAGCAACGGATTAGAACGAAAGGACGCTCATATAGCCTTTGAAAAAGCGCAGAAATGCTTGGCACAAACAGAATGCTTGCTCCGTAGCGAACACATTGTCGACAACATAGTCAGCAGCATTCCGGCCGCAAAAGATAAATTTGCACAACATTTGGTTGGTTAGTTTTTACTACCACCTTTACTACTATATATATAAAATTATATATATATATATATATGATATATAATTTATTATATATATTATATAAAATATATTATATATATATATTATATATATTATATATATATATATATTATAAATATGGGTGGATGGTTTATATGAGTCCCATTTGGTATTAGAACCACCAAATAAAAAAACCATGGTTTTAACCTCCTCACTCAAAACCTTCACCAATAAAAACCTATTTACTCAGTTTATTATTTTATTAAATGGCTTTTTTTTGCTGTCTATAAACAAATTGTTGCTATTATTTACGTCGCTCTTCTCGACAGCGCAGACCATATCGGATGTGGGCAATTTTTTTCCCTACACGTATGGATATATAAGGGATAGGGATGTCTGTAAAATGTTTTCATAGAAGAGGGGTGTGGATAAAGTATGTGTATAATGATATGTTGTCTGGAGGAGGATGAAGTGGCGGTAGAACGCATAATCTGCGATGATGTGAGTAAGGGGTTAGCGATAGCTGTGGCGTTGTTGGGTGTGGTTTTGTGCAGTGGTTGTGTGGGCTGATGAGTTGAGGCTGCTCTTGGGGGGTATGAGTGTTGTGGTGTTGGATAGTGTGTTTTGTTTGTTTGGGTTAAGTGTGGGGGTTTGATGGTCTGCGAGCTTGGTGCGGCTAGTGCGTGGTGGGTGATGGGTGTGTTGTTTTGTGGGTTGGGTGATGTTAGGGTGGTGGGTTGTATGCGCTCGTGTTGGAGTGTGGTGTGGTGAGGTGGGGTGGTGGGTGCATGGGGGGTTTTGGGTCGGTGGTTGTGGTGCTATAGGTTGTGGTTGTGTAACAACTTTTTTCCATCTTGGTGTGGGGGGTGGGGTTGCTGTTTTGTTTTTTGGTATGTGGTGTGGCTGGGCGTGCGTGTGTCGGTGGGTTGTGTCGTTCTGTGTGGTGTGTTTGGAGCTGCTGTCGGATGTGTGGGGGGGTGTTGTGGTAGTGGCTGTTGGCTTGGTTGGTTATGGGGTCGTGTATGCTGTTAGTGGTTGTGTGTGTGGTTTGGTTGTGGTGGTGTGTATGGTGGTGTGCTGTTGGTGTGATGGGGGTTGGTATGGGGCTGGTTGGTGGGTTGCGTTGGTGATGTATGTGCGGTGTTGTGGCTGTGGAGTGGGTTGTGGTGGGGTGTGTGAGGTGTTGTGGGGAGGTGGGGCGTGCGTTATTGAGCGGCGGTGTATCTGTTGGTAGTGTAGGTTGGTTTCGTGTGTGTGGGGGGTTGTTGGTATGTGTTAGTGGTTGCGTTATGTGTTATGGGAGGTGGTGTGTTGGGGATGGTTGGGGTGTTGGGTATGTTGATTTTGGATAGATTCGTTGGTTGGGTGTTGTGGGTTTTAGTTGTGGGTAGGTGGGTGGGTGCGCTTGTGTTGTTGTGGTTTTGGGTTGGTTTGTGGTGGTTGGTGTTTAGAGTGCTGTGGTGGGTTGATGTTGTTTGGCGTGTGATGTGCTGTGTGTAGTGATGGTTGTGTAGTTTATGTGTTGTATGTGTGTGGTTGTGGCGGGCGTGTTGTTTGTTTGTTTGCGGGTTTTGTGGTGGTTTGTTGGTGCGTTGGTTTGGTTGTGGTGGTGTGTTGTCTGTGGTTTAGGTGTGTTGGTGTTCGGTTTTCCTTGGTCTTGGGGTTGGTGGGGTTGTGTCGTGGGGTCGTTTGTGTGTTGCGGTTGTTGTTTGTGGGGTGTGTGGTTGAGGGTTGTTGTTGGTGTGATGTGGGTGTGTTGCGTGGCGTGTTGGGTAGTGGTATTGTTGGGTGTGTTGGTTGTTGGGCATGTGTTGTTTGATTGTTGTGGGTGTTGGTGGTGTCGATGTTCGTCTGCGTTATGTGTATGGATGATTGTGAGTTTGGGGAGTGTGGGTGGTCAAGGCGGGGAAGGCGTTATAGGATGTGTTGTTGTGGGTTGTGTTGTGTTTGTTGCTTGTTGAGTGCTGTGTTTTGGTGGGGGGTAGTTTGAGATGTGTTTGGTTCTGGTTTGAGTGTTATGTTTGGTGTATGGGGTGTTGTGTTGTTTGTGGTATGGTTTTGTTGGTTGTGTTGTATTGGTGGTTATTTTGGTCGCGTTGCGGTGGTGCTGTGAGGGGTGTCGTGTGTGTTTATGTGGGTTGTCACGTGTGTTCGGTGGCTGTGTGGGGTTGTGGCTAATTGTTGTAGGTGGTGGTGTGGATGAGATTTAGTTGTGAGTGTTTGGGATGATGGTTTGTTGACTCTGTCTTAGGTTCTTGTTTTTTAGTGGATGGTTGGTGGTGATGGTTTGTGTGTTGCACGCTAGGAGAATTCTGCTGATAGGAGTGTTGTGGGCGTGGTGGTGGATCGGGTACTGTGCTTTGGTGGTTCAAAATCTTAATTTATTGTCAAGTTTATTCGGTGTGTGTTCTGCTAGTGGGTGTTGCGTGTGGTGGTTGTGGTTGTGGTGTGTGGTGGTGGGTGTTGTGTTATGTGTGTGGTGCGTTGGTTTCTCGTGTTGGTTTTGTGGTGGTTCGGCGCTTGGGCTGTGGTGGCTTGTCGCGGCTTGCTTTCGTGGTACGACGCTTGGTGTGGCGTTTGTGGTTTGTGGTCTGCTTTTGTGGTTTGGTGGTTGTTGAGTGATGCGGTGTGTTGGGTTTAAGGGTGGTTGGGTGTGTTTTTTGTGGGTGTGGTTTGTGGTGTGTGGTCAGCTCGGTATGTGTCTGTTTGATTGGGTTTTGCGCTGTTTTGTACGTGTGTGTGGTTGTGATGGGAGTTGGCGGTAGGGTGTGTTTTTTGTGTTGTGTGTGGTGGTTTGGGTGGGTTTTGGTTGGGGTGTTACGTAGTTTTAGGGTAGGTTTGCTTCTTGAATTAGTGTTTTGTGTGTGTTATGTTGTTTTAGGAAGATTGTTGGGTGTCGTGTGGTGGTTTGTTTGTGTGTAGGGTGAGGGTGTGTCTTTGGTGCGGGTTTGCGGTTGTTCCTATGGTTAGATGTTTTGATGTGTATCAGGAGTTTTAGGTGGTTGTTGGGGTGTTGTGTGTGTGTTGTCTTTTTGTGTGTTTTTGGGTGTGTTTAGTGTGTGGGTGTGTGTGGTTGTGTGTGTTGTGTTGGTTGTTGTGTTGGTTGGTTGGGTTTTGTTTGTTGTTGCGTGTATTGGTTGTTGTTTTGATGTTGTTGTTGTTGTTTGTTGGTTTGGCTGTTGTAGTTATTTGGTTCGTGTGTTGTCGTGGTTGGTGGGTTTGTTGTGTTGGTGTTGGGGGGGTGAGTTTGTTTTGCTTTGTTTTTTTGTTTGTTGTGGTGTTTTTGGTTTTGTTTTGTTGCTTTGGTGTTTTTTTTTGGGTGTTGTTTGTGTTGTTGAGTAGGGGTTATTGTTGTGTTTTTGCTGTGTGTGGGGGTGTTTTGTGGGTTGTGGTTATTCGTTGGTGTGTTTTCGTGGGTTGGCGCGGTTCGGGGATGTGTTATGGTTGTTGGGTTGTTGTCAAAAATATGTTGCGGCGGAAATTTTTGCCGATGACGGATTTGATGGGTCGGATTTGTTATAGTGAAGTGTTAGATGATAAAGTGTTGATTGGTTGGTGATTCTCGGTGGATGTGTTTGTTTTTGTGGTCCGCGTGTGGGCTTTGTTTGTGACTGATGGACGGATGACGATGGTTTAATCGTTTGCCCTATAGGTACTATAGTAAGGTGTGGTGTGTTGTAGGTGTTGTGTGGCTGCTGATGGTTATTTGGTATAGTAGTTTTTTTAGATTTTATTTATAGTTTATTAGTTTGTTTAGTATTTATATATATATGTGACTATTTTTTGATATATAATATTATATTTATATATTATGTCATTTGGGTTGTTGCTGTGGTGTGTATTTGTGTGGGTTTGGTGGGTGTTGTGTGGTGTTCTTGGTTGATGCGGTGGGTGGTGTCTGGGCGGGAGGATCATTTTGGTGTGTGTGTGTGATGTGTTTGGTGTGTGATAAGGTGGTGTAGGTGGATTGTTGGTATTGGTTGGGTGTAGTGTGGTGTGATGTGTGTGTGGGGGTCTGTTTGGTGTGTGTTGCGCGGTTGTCTGCGGGTGTTGTTGTTGGTGGGTGGGGTGTGTAAGTGAGGTGTGGTATGGTTGGGTTGGTCGTTGTGTTCTAGTTTAGGTGGTGTGTTGGTATGTTTCGTTGATTTGAGGGGTTTTTGTAGGTGCTTGTGTGGTTTATTACGTTTGGTTGGTGTTGCGTTTTGGTGGCATTTTTGTGTTGGCTTGATGGATGGTATGTGTTGGTATGGGTGTGTGTGTGTGTCTATGGTTATTTGTGTGGCTCGGGCATGCGCCTGGAGTGTGGTGTTGATTGGGTATTTGTGGAGTTGTGGGATGGGGGTGGTGTGTGCAGGCTGTTGGTCGGGTGGTTGATGGTGGTGTGGCTGGGTTCGTGGGTATATAATATGATTTATATATTATATTATATATATATATTATTATATAGTATATAATTATTATTAATATATATTTATATATATAATTCTTATATATAATAATATTTGCAGGAACTTTATATGGATAGTAATGAAATTCAACTTGAAGGTGGAGTAGCTATTGTTGAAGCTGTAGCACACAAACCCAGTATTTCTCATCTTATGCTGGATGGAAATTGTTTTGGTAAATATTCCCAGTAAATAACAATATTGTATCTTATCCCTTCTTTCTCTGTTTTATATCATTATATATATATATTATATATATATAGTATATATATATATATATTATAGTATATATATAGATATATATATAATTAGTATACTATAATATTATATATATATATATATATTTATATATATATATATATATACTCAATTAAATCCTTGGTGGTTAAAGGGACTATCTTGAGTGCGTCTAGGGTTTTGCATGAGGGTATGTTTTAGTTGTTACCTTGTATTAGTGAGAACTGGAACCCTGGTCTGGAATAAGAGGTGTAGAAAGGTCAAGGGAAAACAATCTCTCAACCCTCTATCATGAATGAGCTGCCTTTATATTACAACTCTACAAATAATATGTAAGTTAATCATATATTTTACTATGATTTTAAAAGGACTTATTGAGTATATCAAGCATTCTTTTTAAAAGATATTATTGTTGAGATCCGGTATCTGCTAGGCAGAGAATAGAGGCTGAATTTTTATCTATACTCACCTTTATAGTTACGGACGGTAACAAGTAAAGTTTATTTAAATAAAAATTGTTTGACAAAGTAGGGCTTTAATTATTTACACAAATTACAGTAATAGTATTCAGATTTTCAATAATTTGTAAATAGAAAGAAATTTCTTCATTTATTATAATTGTATATTTCCAGCATAATCTACATGGCTTCAGGCCTAAAATCTATCAGCTTTCTTATATCCACTGGTTTCGGCTATGCTAATAGCTCCAATCAAACCTTTTACTTCAAAGTTAACATCCAAATCAGGATCGATAAATACGAGCAGTTTGTAGTATGAGTCACAACAAACGTTTAACTTTGACTCAATTTACTTCATAGATTTTTCCTGTTCACCAAGGAATGTCTTAATAATGTTCTTGGACGACTGGAGGGAGTCGATATCAATACCCAACTTATAAAAAAACACTCAGGTAACATTATAATACTGTAATAGAACATAAATATCTTCATACTAATTCCTATCTACTTAATTAAATCCAGCAATGGTCATATGAAACAATAATGGGCTTCGGGACTAAAAATTGGCCCCCGCCACTCCAAAATAAGATAGGTGATGGCAAGACAAATTCCTCGGACAATTACCACATTAAAGAAACAAGTAAAATTAACAGATTCCACAGCCTATCCTCTAAAGGCATTTCATCTAGAGGATTAAAAGGAAGATTACTATTGAAAGAAAGATACAAACTTCTTCAATAGTATACTATATATAATATTAATATATAATTTAATAAAATAAATATAATAAAATCCATCAATTTTTTTTAGAAATTAATCATAATATGCCTATTTTGAGGGAAAGTAAAATATATATATATAATAAATTATAATTAAATAAAAGCTTTTGTTATAGATAATATGTAAGCATAATAACTATACAATGAAACTAATCAAGAAATAGTTTAGGAAAGAACTTAATAAAGAAATCATATACAGGAAATATAAAGTAGTAATGAAATATATATTGAGACTATTAAAATATCGTAATTCTTAAATGGAGTAAGTAGACAACGTAAACACAGACGAAAGTTAGTTGACAGGGAGTACTACGTAACCAATAACTATGATCGTAATTACTTACCAAACATAAGGGAATTGTATATTGATACCCCACATAGGGCAATGCGGTTCCCACCGCTATGTGGTACCCAGCCGTACCCCCGAAGGTATTTTGAGTAACGCCATTGCTGTTCGATTGGGGGGTAAGCACGAAAGAAAAATATTTGGGTTAGACTTACAGGCGGCAAAACATCCTGAAAACTAATGGCTAATTCAAAAAGTAGAGCTTGATCATAAGCACAAAAAAATCATTACGGACTATTATGCAACATATATAGAGATAAATATAGTTACGTACACATTAAATTATTGGTTCTATTATATATAATACATTAATATATTACTAAGTTAATATAAATGTTAATTTAGCAATATACTATATATATATATATATATAATATATAATAATATATAATATATATAATATATATATATTATATAATATATATATTATAAATATATAATATATATATATATATTAATATAATATATATATAATATATTATATATATATATATAATAATATATATATAATATTATATATATTATAATATATAATATATATATATATATATATATATATACATAATTATATATATATATATATTATATATATAATATATATATATTTATAATATATATATATTAATAATTAATTATAATATATAATATATAATAATACTATATAATATATATAATATATATATATATTATGATGGTGAAAAAACTAAATTTTTTGATCGTACATCGCAAAAATCGTGCTATATTTTTTATTTATAAATATCGTACATCGTCATCGGTCAAATTTCGACACGATTATTTGTACTCACGATTAAATTGAACCAAATATATTATTGAATTTTGTAAGTAAATATTAATAACACATATAATATAATTATATATATAAATATAATATTAATAATATTAATATAATATTACATAAATTATATATAATATATTATAAATAATATAATATATTAATATATATTAATTAAATATATTAATATATATAATATATATATATAATATATATTATTATATAATATAATTATATATTATATATAATATATATATATATATTATATATATATATATTATATTTATATATATTATATATAATATATATATTAATATATATTCATATAATATAATATTATTATATAATATAACTATATATTAATATATTAATTAAATTATATATTAATTATTATATATTATAAATATATAATATTAATATAACCCATATTATTGAGACTTATGTATATGATTAATTATAGTATGATATAACTATTATACATGATTAGCTAAAATATATAGATTTTGCCTATTATATAGTCTTGATTTATATGCTGTTCAATTAAATTTATACGTCATTGTAAAGTATTTATATTTATACACCCACATGCAAATTACCTTCATCATACAAATATATATATATAATACTTATATCCACCCTCACTCTATTCTAAGAAAACACATCTCTATACATAAGATACCTTAATCTAATTCACCTATATATTATCCAACGAGTTTATAGTGTAGGACTAGTTATAAAAAAAAATATATAATTGCCCATCGTATGTTTACTTAAGTACTGTATTTACAGTAAGAAGGCGACTATATTAATAAATATAGGGACGGTGGTTATTAAGTAAATTATATGAGTATAGTACTATTGACCTATTACCATATCACTCACTTGCAATTCTCATCGTGTGTCCATGTAATGCCTGAGCCGAAATGAAACAATATTGCCTCGTGGGTTTAGAATTGCACAGAAGATGGGTGTCGTAAAAGTACAATTGTTCTGGCTGTTGGACTAAGAGAGCGAGTTACGGGGCGCTCCGTTAATCAAAGAAATACTAATCCGCTCTCTCGCGACTGAAAGATTGTAATGAACTCGTATCTTTGGGTATGAGATGTCCAGCAGGAATAATAGTTGAGAGGACTTGGAGTATATTGACACGAGCAAAAGTCCGTAGCTATTCGAAATCGCTGCCAGATGTTCATTGAAGAGAGGTGCTTGATCAATTACAGATAAAAGGGTCTTATTAAATATTTATCAGAGGCAGTTTAAGCTAAAACTCCAGATGCTATGGTACTTAAATGTTTGTGTAAGACGATTGGACAACAAATTCATACCACATTACTATTTAATTCACACAGAAGTAAGGCATGGCTTTCAGAGTAGGAACAGGGTGAAATAGCTGGTAGCAAGGTTGGTTTGAGATTTGGAGACTAGTGTAGAATTTGATGTGTTTTTTGGATCATCATTGTTGAAGTGGCTTCTTAAGATTTTTCATGGACATTGATAGTCGTATCAGAAGCTCTCGCTAAGCGTGTGTTGTCTGACCTTATTTTGTTGTGGAAGTGGAGAGCGCTAATGGATGATAATCTTTGCGTAGGATTAGAGTAACAGGTTTCCGTGTAAAGTACTTAAGAAGCTTCTATAAAAATTAGTCTGGCAATATGAAGTAGATTTATAGAAAAAAAACAAAATCGAGTACTTTCAGAGAGAAATGTCTTGGTATCTGTAATAGGTCCTAGCACGCGGCAGTTATTCTAATGAAACTCTCATAGTTTCCTTATCTCAGAAACGAGTTGAATTATGTCAACAGAAACTAAAAGATATAGCATTTGTGGAAATAGCTCAATTGTAAAGAATGGATCTTATCATGGAGAGATTCAGAAGTATTGATGAATTCCCAATAGAGATAAGTGAGAGTAAGATTCACCAGATTTTCTAGAGATGAGAGATTATTTGTAAAAGGTGTGTGAAACAATTCACACACTTCTCTAGATGGGGTTAACTAATTTGACCTCGCACTCTGAGATACTTGCACCCATCCCCTACCTCTCACCATACCTGAAGTCACAAAAAGAGAATGCGATCCTGGAGTGTGTTACGTGGAGCCTCCTTGAGAGACACGCACAAGTAGCTAACAACGAATCATATGCTGAGAGCAAGCACATAAATAATTAATCTGTCACTCAATAGCCAGTTCAATACAGAGCACACACAACATGTGTGCGCTAATAGAGAGCAGAAGTCGATGAGTCCGTGTCAGATCATCTAATGTTTAAAAATAACAGAGAATATAAACAGAGGGAAAACGAAGGTATTTCTACGCTCGAGCTACCAGACTATGGATTGAGGATATTGGTGTCTGTGCATAATGTGAAACGCGCAAAATGCTCTCTCAGAGAGCAAACTACTCCATGAAAGCAGATATCAAGATGCTGAGGATTGAATCGGATAAGCATTCTGGTGATACTACCGAAATCCTAACTCGCTATGTCGCGTCACAAGGATGACAAGATCCAGCACATCTTGAGTTGTGCTATCGAAAGGTAAGTTTGCAAACTAAGGCGCAGTGGTAACAGCCCTGAAGTGGTTCTATAAGTATTTCACTGAGAATCTTATGCCGGCTGCGTAATCACTATATTATATAGGTTAGAGATTCTCAAGCACATCGTATGGAATAAGGGGGTCGTGCTGGGTAGTAAGAAATATTAATAATATCATTATTTGGCTTGAGCTATATATCCGAGTATTACATAGTCACCGGGTATGACACATATACGTACCCTACTATATTGGGTAAGTCTATCAGACCCGTCATTAAGTAGGCTGACTGAGCGTACTGAGTAGAAGTCTCCGTATCTACTCAATATCATGATACTTTACCGTATTTGACGGAGCCGCCCGATTAGGCGATGGAATCGTGTTACTGAAATAATTTCACACACATCTGACTCACATATTTTAAAAATATTTTTGGTGGTCCCGGCTCGATACGCCATAATACAGCTTGTTGCCTTCACATTCTCCTAACAGTACTAGTAGCTACGATCGCGCTATATATATAGGGTGATACATGACTCAGTACTAGCCTTATTTCTAATCTAGCTTATTATGAGAGGACTGATCAGTTTTTGATACCGCGTAATTGGGGTATTTATTTCAACGTTGCTTATATTTATTACCCCCGTATTTTCTCCATATTACCCGAAATGATCGTTAGGCGTATAATACTTATAAGGTACGTAGTATACTATTATGCTAGTACTATATACGTAGGGTAGCGGTAGTTATAGTATACGTAGTAGGGTTTCAGTAGGGATACTTAACGTGAGCACTTATACGTACAGTGCTAGCTAGTTATTATACTAGTATATATCTCGTACTACGGATAGGTAGTATATACCTATATTAATAATTATAGATATATTAACTACGTGTACCCAGTGTTATAGGTACAACGCTAGACTCAAGTAGATAACGTCATACCGCGTTAGCTCTCTATTTGAATTGTGACTAACTACATATGAGTCACTGAGCTATAGCAATCGTGACTATATATATACGTATACTATTTATATAAAATATGCCCCGCTTGGCCGATTGGATTTGTGTGTAGTATGAAGGTATCACAATTAAATTAGCAGCACGAACATTTTGATCACTAGACCGCTGATTTCCGGAAAAACCCCGCACAAGGAGCAAATGCAAAACAGGACGGGGCGCTTGGGGTACCGGACACGAAACGAAAGAAGAAACGCGAGGTTTGGGAACCGCTGCCCACTAAAGGGGGGTTAAATTTACGAGGTATCCTTGACATATATCAACAAGTGTCTATTGAATTTTGTATCGTCTAAAAAAGGGTGAAAACATACCTGGACAGAATCCTTAGGTTTCTAACCTCATCGAATAACAAGCAAATTAGACCTCAACCCAAGAGGCAATGCCGGACGGCGCGAACCTTCCCCCTCACAGAGATATAGATCTTATAGGCATAACAATGCGAGTACAGTCAAGATGGATAAAAATAAACCTTAGCTAATGGGTTAGAATAAGGAATGTATCAGGGTCCGCGCTAAGTGGAATTTCGAGGCTAGTGAACCGAAGAGGACTTGTACTGAAAACGAAATGGAACAGGACGTGAGCATTTATGTAGTGTGGCTAGGTGACAATGAGAATTAAAGGGGATAAAGTGAAATGGTTGAGAAGAAAAAAAATTGGAAAGGTACTATTTGAGATGGTTTTGATATTCAAATAATGGAAGGAGGATGGTTGATAGTTAGTTGGTTAATGCGGATGTATAATGATTGAGTGTGCTGGGACATCAATCGACTATGAGAGCAAAGAAGCTGGAGTTGAGATCAGATATAAGCAACGACGTGATAGGAGCGGGAATGTAAGAGTTTGGACCAGAGGCAATGAAAAAACCAGATGGCAGTTAGTAGAACGTGATTCGTCGCGTTTTGTGAGGTAATAGTGGCATGGGTCCTTGTCCAGAGACAGGGTCGTGAAACCCAAAGTAAAAGGATGAGCCCGGCTTTTTATGCCACCAGTGAGGGTCCGTAGCAGTCCTCGTGAAAACCATAGAGTGGAATTTTTCCCGGACTGCTCGCGAGGTTCTAACACATCTTTATAAGGATATAAGAGGTGATGGCGGTAAACCATGGGGGGGGGGGCTTTCCTTGCAGCTTCGTCAATATTTCTTCTACGCTACGTTTTCTGTTTACGGTGTATTGTGACGTCACCCTTCACAACACCCATCCCTGGGGAACTAGGAGGTGGATTATAATATATATATATAGGTATTAATATAAACTATATGATATATAGGAATATATATATTAATATATTTATATATATTTAGTATATATATATAATATATATATATATATATAGTAAATATATGATATATCCAAGACTGAATAATAATATAGTAATATATATATATTATATATATATATAATATATATATATAATTATATAAATATTATATATATATTGATATATACTATGAATATATATACCTTAATATATATATAGGAGCCGATATATATTAATTTAAGTATTATTAATAGTAAATTATATATATATTATTTACATAATTATTTTGTACTATTAAATAAATATAAAATGCAATAACCTAGAAATCCTAAATCTCTGTATTTTGATAAAATATCCTCCCTGATATTGTTTCGCACGCATGCTGGGAATTAGATTCTCTGCGAACCCGTCTAGCTGAATAGTCTGTTGCAAGTGTTCTGGACAGCATCTACGCCATGACGAGACAAAAGAAGAACACCGTAAATACTTCTACTCAGTAAGGCAAACATGAGCATTACTACGAAGTGTTTGGTAAGGCAGACCCGCCTGCACTCGGGCGTAGGGCCAACAGGGTACCGCGCATGTTATCTTGAAGTAATAATACAAAGAATCCCCCCCGGGTCCATATGTACATAAAAAATGCATAAGCCTGTGAATTTTATATGTTTTGGTATTTGTAATACCCCTCGATATTTTTTATAATACACCATGCTGGGATTGAGATCTCCTGGACCAGCAGATGAGGCCGTAGCAGTGTGCCCACTGACAAGCCACGATGAGACAAAGAACCCGAGAATACTTCTATTGTCCAAACAGACAGAGCATTACTACGTGTTCTTCCCACTCACACTCGGGCCGTAGGGCCAACACAGGAAGTACAGCGCATGGTGAATACTAATAAGCCGAAGACTGGGGGTCAATATGTAATTCATAAGAAACTGCGAGTGACGAGCGGGAAGGCAAACGTAGTTGAGAAAGCCACCCTCCCCGCCGCGCCTTTTGTCGCCATTCCACTTAAACGTGATATAGGCATCCTCACGCGACAAGCTGACGTGATTTTTGGGCGGTGTAATCTCGTCACTGTAGGGTTTTCCCCTTGGATCACGGAGGGTATAATCAAATGCCAGTAACGTACGACTTTTAGTCCTTTCCCGTCTAGTTCCATGAAAAGTTCTTCGCATGATGGTTTGTTAGTGGGTACCAAAAGCTTATTCAGTGTTAATGTATATCTTAACGAAACTACCTCTTGTGTGTTAGCACGTAGAGGTGTGTTCTAAGGTGTCAGTTCTGTTGAATCGCTAATGGCGTGATGATAACCTCTGGGAAAGACGAATTAGCATAGAGGTGTCAGAGTTAAGGAGGAAGAATTGACCGAAGAAGTTTAATGAGTGAATGATTTTCTTTGTTAGGACCCCGAATAGCAGAGCTGCGTTGCGTGTGACTCCTTTGAAAGTTATCAGGCGCGTTAAGAAGGAATAAGCACATGGATAGTTTTTTAAAATGGCATTTGGTAGATATGGTGGACCAAGGAAGGACTAAGTAAATTGAAAATCTGTTGGTGAGGCCACGCAATCGTAGTTAATTAGTGGATGAGTGTGTTGGACAATCACGACCTGCGAGGAGGATTCATTGAGGATCAAAAGAAAGTCGGGTTGAGTCAGAGTGGGTAATAGAAAGAAATTAAGAAAATTGTGTTAATTATCGATAGTAGGAAGTGGAATGAAAGAATCGTGGGAATTGGTGCATAGCTGGAGTAAATTTCGAGTGGTTTTGTGAGGGGGCATGGTTGTGATCCCAGCACAGGGGATTAACCCGCTGAAACACGATATTACGAGGATATCGAACATTGGGTGGTCTGTCCGTGGCTGGTAGGTGAAATCCACCTCAAGGGTGGATTTTTGACTGTGACGGGCTCTCTCATAAGGGGAGGGTATTGGAGTGCTTACCTTTCGACTTACGTTATGTTCTACCTAACCTTTCTTCTCTTTCCGTGTGTATGTTGTTCACCTCACCCCCAATCTGGGGTTGGAGAGGATGATAAAGAAAAATGTTGTGGATTAATGATTGGGTTTTCCTTTTATTTTAGAGGATAAAAATGGGAGTATAGGACATTTCATTTTCTATTTTGTTGTAATTCTCTGTGATATAGGTGGTAATTTGCCAAAAAAAAAAAAAAAAAAAAAAAAATTTAGTGTTAGGGAAAATTAATATATTTAGACTTTAGAGTTGGAATTGTTGACTTTTTGCATCCTTTTTATAACGTCTGTTTTTTACTAATTAAAAATCTTATATTCCAAGTTGAATATTTGTCAGTAATTAAATTTAATATAAATATTTAAAAATTTGTTTCTTGAGCTTTCATCTTTGGCGATAAGGTATTTTGTAAGAATATTTTCTTATATTCTCAATATTTTCCTTGTAATTATATTAATTGATCTTTTCTATCAACAGGTGAAGAAGGGGCCGAAGAAATTGTAGATATGTTAAAAAACCTTAACAGAGAAGAGATTCTTGGTTCTTTAGAAGATATTGAAGAACCAGATGATGAAGAGGAAGACGAAAATGAAGATAAGGAAGAGGCTTCCGATGATGAAGATGAGGATGAGGATGATGAAATTGATGTTGAAGAAATTGAAGGTCCTCAAATTGGCATTAGCCCTCTTAAAAGAGATAGTACAAAAGATTTAGTTAAGCCTGTAAAGGTAATAACTGAATATCCTTTTTCATTAAAATTTTCGGATAGATGTCTTATAAGTTAAAGCATTTTAATTTTAATACTACACCAAATATCGATTAAATTTTAGAGAAGTTAGCACACGCTTGCTAATTCATATCTTTATTTGGGTTTGATTACTTACAACTGCTCATAAACCATTTAAGTGAATCAGAGTGCTACATTGAGAATTAAATTCTTCTGCCACATACTTAAGTACGTGACATAAGTCATAGGAATCTGTATTAAAGATTGGACATACTTGATATTGGCCAAATTTATAAGTTAACTTCCTTTTTTTTTAATTTATTTATTTTTTTATTTTTTTATTATTTTTTTTTATTTTTTTAAATTAGGTATGTTTTAATAATATTTTCCCCTGTCGTTTGGGTATCCTCCTGTAAGAATTCATTAAAAAAGTAAGTCAGAAAAAAGTATAATTCCTTAATGCAAACTAAAAAACTTGAAATTATATGTCTATAGTTTATTTATACAATCATCATTATAATTTGAGTTTGATGGAAGATGTATTGAATTTGCTAAATCTTTGTTATATTCTAATTCCGGGGCACAACGATAGCGCTAGCGATAGCGACTAACTTACGGAGCAAACGGCCAGGGTTTGATCCCTTGTCAGAACCTTAGGTAGCAGTTACCTTGAGTAGCTTTCCTCTCTTCACGTACCATAGGATGTATAGTCTGTGACAAGTGTTCAATAAATTAAAAATACAAATAATAAATTAAAATTTTTGTACTTTTTTTTTTTAATTTTTTTCTCATGATTACTATGGCACTAAATAGCGGATCGGAGATTACAAATAAACGTACACTAATGGAATATAGATAGCTTTTTGAATTAAACCATTTTAAGGATTAATTGAAATGAAAATGAAGAATTAATCTCTATGAAGGAAGGGTAGAGGGAAGTCGATTAATAATAGAAAATATGTTTAATCATGGTAAAACAAGATCACTGTACCAATTGCAATAAGATGAGAGAATTTTCCAATATTGCTAAGAAGCTGGAGGAAGATATGCGGACATTCGGTGAAAGATTTTGTATAGTGTTAAAAGAATGCGAAACAGCTGGAGACGAGGGATATGACATACGGTATGGAGTAGGAATACCGTTGCTAGTAAGAGATTAATCGGGCATAGATGAGTGATAAAACAAATTAACAATTGGTTTTAAAAACCAGTTGTTGAAAAGGATTTCTTTCGATATAATTAAAACCGAATATTGATAAGAATATTTCCTAAGGGAGTAACAACATTGATGAAAGAAAGAAAAGAAAACAGAAGGGGATGGTCGAATAGACCACTCTTAAAGGAGGAAATAATGTAAAGTAAAAAAAAAATAAAACTCTGAGGTTTGGTTAAAATGTTAACATAGATGTGTAATATGCGGATTCGGAAATATTAATTACACACAAGCATGCCAATATAAAAATAAAACAATAAAGGAAGAAACTTTACAGTATTAATTCTATACCAGATAAATTAAATCCAGTAATGAGTAAATATTAAACAACAATAAACCTATTGCGGCCTATAATAGGAGGAGATAAGTGTATGTCTGACATAGAGGAATTCTAGACACTAGGTTGTACGAAGATTTTTTTAAGTGTGTAGGAGAGAGAGATGAGTAAGTGCTGGATAAATGATGGAGTTACGGTGCAGAGATTAAGGCGATGGAATAACAGTCACGAGAAAAAAGAATAATGGAATGTATTTTAAGGAGTGTTATTGTGAGAATAAAAATATCTTAAACTAATTAAAAGTATAGTATATTAACAATTATTATTATTACCGAAGCTAAAGAAAATAAACAAAAATTAAGGAAAAAAATATAATATTGAGAGCAAATTACTTAAATTTTATAAAATTGAGAATACAAGTAATATAAATTAAGTATACCGGAGGAGGGAGCCATGGTTTATGAGTAATGAGGAAAAACCATGGATTATAGCCGACTGCATAAATGAGTTGTTGATATGGGAAATTAGACAGATTCTCTTGGATTGTTTTCAAGGTCTAGTAAAATATCATTAGATACTGGGGAATACTAAACTTTCTATCCTCTCAATAAACATTTAAAAGATTTAAGTCACTCGTATTACATCAATTTAAGATAAAAGCGAAATTGTTATCGTTTCGATGGTTTGAGAAAAACTGGATATAATAACCCAGAGGAAAATAGGAAGAGAAATGTGGAAATTAACAAACTTCAATTTGGACATGGGACTTGGAAATTAATAGGGATATTATCAAACTTATAGAAAGGTTTGCCTACAAAGATGAAAAATGTATCGAGTGAGGGAATTGAAGAATGTGGAGAAAAATTAAAAGAGAGTTGTGATAGTCTAGTTATTAGGTACAATGAAGAGTCCACCAAAACCCGTTTTGGGTTTCTCGATGGCAACAGTCTTCATTGAAATGGTGGCCATGGATTTAGGAGAATTGGAAGGGAGCAAATTACTGATAATGGTGGATATGGCTACTCACTACTGCCAAGGTGCTTGGGTAAAAAAAAAAAAATGAAGAGACCGCCGAGAAAATATTGGAAAGATGGATAAGTATTTTTGGATCATCGGGGAAGTTATTATCTGACAACGGATTGGAATTTCAAAAAGAGGAGGTAAAAGTTTTGGCTGAGAGGCTTAACATAAGTCTGTTGAGTACTCCAGCTGAGAGCCCTTGCAGCAATTGGATTTGTGATAAAATGGTGGATCTTATTAAAGATTCAATGAGAAAAACTAAAAGAGGAAGGAGTTACAAAAGAAGTATGTTTAAATTGATCATTAGCTGCCAAAATAGTTTAATGATGAAAGGTAGATTTGCACCAAACCAATTATTTTAAATACATATAGGTATTCCTACAATGATAAACAATGGCAGACCATCAAGCTTAGAAAAAGGAAACAAAGAAAGGATGTTAAAAGAGAATTTGATAGCCATGCATAAGGCTAGAGAGATTCGCATAAAACAAAAAGCCAGCAAAAAAATGAGAAGGGACTTAATAGAAAATGTGAGATATTATAAAGTAGAGGAAGTAGTAATTGGAGGAGAAGTTTATTATAAAAGGGAGAATCAGAAAGACTGGAGAGGTCCAGCAAGAATCATTGGAATAGACGGAAAACTGTAGTGGTGAAACATGGGGGGCTCGCTTAGAGAGGTAAATAGAATACATATTACGAGAATTAGAAGAAAGCCGAAAGAAGAAAAAAGATATGAAGAGTTGGAAGAATCCGAAGAGGAGGAGGTGAGGAGACAGAATTTTTATCAAATTAATGAAGAAGAAGAACATGAATTAGAAAGAAGTTCAAGATAAAAGAGAATACCAACTATGAAGGGAGGTGAGAGGTACCGAACAGAAAAGAAAACCAAGGGGAAATGATAAAGGTAAAAATAATAGGAAGAGCAGGAAAATAAGATTTGGAATAATTGTTACAATTTGGAGAATTTACGAGCAAGCGAAAAACGTGAATTGATTTTAAGGAATGGAAAAACATTACACATATACATGATGATGAGGAGGTATTTTTAGCTAATTTTGAAGGCAAAAAGGTATTGGAAGCTAAAGTAAAGGAGTTGGAAAGCTGGGTTGGAAATGAGGTGTACCGTAAGTAAAGGAAGTCAAAAAGTAGTAACCACCAGATAGATAGTGACAGAAAAAAATCAAAAAATGAAAGAAGGATGAAGGGTTTATAAGGAAAGGTTAGTGGTGAGAGGTTTCGAAGAAAAAGTTGGAGAATATTCCTCAGACGCACCCAGTGCTACTGAAACTTTTAAATTATGTATAGGAATATCAAAATGTACAATGGATATTTAAGCCAGCATTCTACAAGGAGTAAAATTGAAACTTGAACAGTTTATATATCAACCTCCGGAAACAAGCAAGAATCGGCAAATATGGAAAGTTAAATAGGCAGGTTTATGGATTGAAAGATACGTTAAGATTCGGTATACATAAAGTGGCTAAAAACGATGAAAGAAATAGGAGAGAAGTGCTCATTAGATCCAACAATATTTAGTTGGAAGAGAAATAATGAACTAATAGGAGTAATGTGTACCTACGTGGACGATTTATTCTATGAAGGAAATAGCATATTCGAGGAAGTTATAGGGGCAATTAAGAAAAAATTAAAACTAGGAACAGAAGAGCGAGGATTATTAAAATACCTGGGAGTGGAACGGAAAGAAGAAGAAGGATGTTTATAGGATTTTCAGTCTCATGGAGGAACGCAAAAACGTTGTCACTTCGAACATGTGGGAGTCAGATAAATATGAGCAGGCGATTCGGAAGGAATGGTAGAATGTCAAGGGAAGAATGGAGCGGATGGGCTGAGACACTGGGCGTCGCCACACAATATATGGCTATAATAGAGGATCACTCGAAGAACAAAACGAACAAGATGGGGGGGGTTCTCTCTCACTATGTGAAAGCCATGCATGAGGTTGGTGTGCTCAATTTGTAAACGGGAGAGGACCATCTCCTGGCGGCGACTCCGTTTACAAGAGGACGGCCATTGACCTATAAACGAGGTTAAACATTCCGCAGCTTGGCGCACGAGAATCCTCCTTCTATGGAGAAAATGACATATTCGAAGAAGTCATAGGGCAATTAAGAAAAAATTAAAGATAGGTAAGAAGCGCAAGATTATAATACATTAGAGTGGAAGTGAAAGAAGGATGTTTATGGATGAGTCAAGAAAATTATATAAAACAGATGATGAGATCTACGGACATTAAATAAAGAAAAAATGACAAGTTACAGATCATTAGTAGAACAACTAAATTTGGTGAATCAACATAGTAGACCGGACATTGCCTATAGTGTGAGTGACTTGAGCAAGGCTATATAATAAGATAGCTTATGAGAAGGATATGAAAAAAGTTTGTAGAGTAATTAGGAAAATAAGAAGAGAAGAGTTAAAGATAAAAATGGAGGAGTAAAGAGAAGGAAGAAATTAGGTTTGAAGTGTACACAGACGTTTCACTGGGAAATGTCGACAAAGAGAAGTCAAAAATAGGTTTTTTAATTAGTTTGGTAGACGAGAGTAAAAAAAAAAAGTTTCCAATATTTTGGAAATCGGGAGTTGCCATAAGGGTACCAAGATCAACAATAGAAGCAGAAACGTTAGCATTAGTTGAAGAGGCTGAAACAATTATTTATTTGAAAAACATATGGAAAGAAATTACAGGGAAATAAGTTCCTATAGAAATAAAAACTGATATCAAAACATTGACTAAAGCAATCTATTCCACTTCAGGAGTGATGAGCAAAAGACTGAAGATTGACATTGCTGTTAGTAAAGAAATGATAGAAATGGAATAAAAAAAAATAACATGGACAAGCACAAAAGCACAAATAGCGGATGTGTTAAAGAAAGAGAGTGCAAGCCGACAACATGGTTATATGATGAAGGAAAGAGAACAGAAGAAGAAGAAGAGAAGAGAAAAATGGTTTAGTTGATTAAATCTGCTAAACTATTTGTAATTACAGCAAAGGATTGTCATCGATGTGGAAGAAGAATTTCGTCTCATAAAGAGACGTCGTCTTTGAAATAGAAAAAGTTTCATTTATAATTAGTGCCAACTAAGTTTAATTTTATTATTAGTGTTTTAATTTCTTTCAATCTTCTTTCATATGAGAACTTTCAATGTAAATATCTATAGTTAAGTAACATTTTAAGTTTAAGGCGATCGTGACCTTTGATTTACGTATTTTAACAAAATTCCATAGAAGTAATTTTTATCTTGCATCGTAAAGCGAGTGGGATCCACCTTAGCTGTATTCTCAAGTCTAAAATGAAGCGAGGTGTATAATTAAAAATAATTAAAAGTGAAAAGTGAAATTATTATTAATCGTCGATCTTTGAAGAACCACCAATCTATTTACTCGATCACTTCAGCAATTTTCTTTGTTTTTTTGTTGTTGTTGTTATTGTTTCGTATCAGGAAATTTTATCAAGAACATTCCAAGACAAGTCGTCAAATTGCAATGCTCCTTCTTACAATCAGTATAAGCTCAGTTCTAATGAGTTAACTGACGGAAAGACTTCTCAGATGTTCAGCACGACTCTCTTTATTACAGCCTCTCAGCGTTCAACTACTATGGGGATCATCGATGTCATTGGTTTCCACATTCTCTAATTCGATGTTGGAGTCTCTATCATTTGGGACTACCACCTCTATTATATAGCACATCTACTCCCCCTTATCATTAACTACGATGTCCGTCTTGTGGCGACTTTTACATTCCGTTGGAGGGATAACGGAATCATAGGCAATAAACACCTCTTCGTTTTCTTTTCTATTTTCTGGGAATTACGGCTTCGTAGTTCGCAGCTTTCTGTCCTGATGTATTTTGACACAATTTAATAATGATTAATCTGCAGATGGTGTTATGCTTTTCAGTATATAGATGTCTGTTTAGCAGAGATATCCTGCTAGAATGTGAGGGACAGATTCTGTGTCCTGGTCACACACTCTACATTTTGTCGCCTGATTTCTCCTTTTCTATTACCTTTTCTATGCCATATTGTTCTGTCTCACTTTCTTCTTCTACATGTAACGTCCCCATAAGTGAACTATATCCACCGATTTAAATCTTATCATAATAACATTCATGTATGATTTTCTCTATTCCTTTGTCCATTGGTTGTTGGGTCTCCATTGTTTATAGTTATTTCTTCCCTGCTGCTTTTCAAATTTCTTTTAATATTCTGGTCTTTTCATTTGCGTCTTTTCTCCCCACTTTTGCAATGTGTTAACATGTGCTTTTTTAAGATTTCTTTCGATTACATTCGTACTGCACTCGGGAGCATTTAAATAATTTCTATTGTTAACACGTTGATGTAAGTGGGCCATTTTTGGCTAGATTCCGTAGCTGCAGTCTGACATTAATAGATTTGGGTTTTGAGTGTTTCACCAGATGAAAATTTTCAAATTGTTTTTTCGATTGCATTCAATAATTACAATGACCATTTAAACTTTTTTTTATTGCATGATTTCAAATGACTTTTCAACCCATGTCTTCTAACATTAAGATTAACTAAGCGTACTACAAAGCATTTTAATTTTTTCTGTTTCAACAACCTTTCTTTAGTCTCCGTGGTTTGTGGCCCACTTCTTCAAGGAGATTGTCTTTCAAGTCTGTCACATTCCTCTTCTTAACATAGCCAATGAGGCTCTGTTACATACAAAAGTGGCATAAATTATATAGACACATTTATACTCAAGTTGTTTAATACAATTTCATCAAATGAACTAAAAAATAATTATTTCTTTTTCACTTGTAAAATTATATTTAAATGTAAAACAAATTTTAAACAAAAGTTCATGTTAACGAGATTTTTTCAGTAGTCTGTTATGATTTTTTTTTTATTCTCAATCAATTTCTGAGGGGAGTTATCTGGTAATGTAGTGTGGGGAGGGGGGGGAAGGATGCCGCCCTCATTTCACTAGTTGCGCCTATCAAAAACTCATGAAATGTTTTTTCCTCCCCATATAATAATTCCAAAAGTAGTGTTTGTGGGGAAGAAAGAAGTTCACAGCGTTTTGGTTCTGCGTGTGGGTAGGCGGCTAACTAAAAGGCCAGTGGTAGTTGGGATCGGGGCCTAACCACTTATTTATACTCCTAGAATGTTTGTGTGCTCGGACCTGGTGTCGCACGCATAAAACGACCTTGTATCTTTCGCGAGACCTATGAACGTCAGGTTACCATGCAATGTAATAGAATAAAATGGCAAAGAGAGCCGAGGTGATTGGATGTAATATAGAAAGGGTAAAGATTGATACTGCTGCTGTACGTAACAAAGAATGAAAGGAGTAGTTAAGAAGAGTATGTAGGGTGAATATGTAATGAGCTGGAGTGGAGACGATGAAGAGGGGGAGAGAGGAGGAGTTACGTCCTGAGTAATTTTTGCACAGAGTATGTAGATATTTTTTTGGGCAGGTGCGAGAGATATTCATGGCAACATTTAAGTTTGAGAAGTCAGGTGATGTGGTTGTGGTATATGGTAAATCGGAAGGGGTGATTTTGAGAAATTGAGACTTCTGAATGATGTCTGGAACTGGTGGTGGGGGCTCAGATGATCGTGTTGGGCGACTGAATGGGTGGAATAGGTGATCGAAAGAAGGTGATCTAAAGGTTAACTTTTGTAGTTGCGGGAGAAATTAAAATGGTGGAAGGTGATTTGATTTCTGTGAGAAGTGAGGTATGTGTGCAAGTTATTACTTCCTTGAGCACAAGACTATCATCAATATACGAGAGCTGGTGTAGGTAGAAGATGGTATCGAAGTGAAAGATATGATTGATTTTGTGTTGGTGAAGGAAATATTGAAGTATGTGATGGATGTTAAATCGTGATGGGGATGGATAGCACATTATATTGTTTTATGTAAGTTTAAGTTAGTGGGGGCTTGGATGAGGGAAGAAATTATAGTAAAGAAAAGCAGAGAGAATTGGTAAGAGTGATGTTTGGATAAACTGGTAATTGGGAAGGGTATGTGAATACACTTGTAACATGGGGATGGGAAATATCAGATAATGTTGTTGTTTTTGTTGTACAATTTAAGTTATTGGGGTATGTGAAAAGAATATAACTGAGCAAATCTGAGGGGCACATGAAGTAGCCTTTGTTAGTAAGTGCAAGGGCAGTATTTGAAGGTGGAAAGTAAGATCGAATAGTCGAAAGTTTGAATAAAGAGGTGATGCAAGTGGTTAAAAGAAAAAAGAAAGCGTGTTTGGATTTTCTGAAAGTCAACGATGAGGTTTCAAAAGGAAGGTGTATGGAAATATACAAGGAGGAAAAAAGAAGACTAAAAGTTGCATACGTTGAAGGGGGAAAATAAACAATTTGGAATGGAGACTTACAGGGGAATAGGAAACTGCTCTAGAAAGTGATCAGTAAGGTCTAGAACGGGTTGATTGTTTTTTTAAACGTAAACGGGATTTCCGGTTTCACCAACCCCAGGGAAAAAATACATTTAAAGCTGGTTAAACAAATTTTTTTTTTTTTAATATTTATGACACATTTATGTTGTTGTTCTTTTAAATCTTTTCTAAGGTATTTCAATTAAATTTTTAAAAAACAAAAGTTTAAAGGTAAAAACAAAACAAAAAACAAACAAACAAAAAGTGTTTATTTTTCCGTTTCTTTAAAATATTAACGAATAACATTTTCGCTCAGATGTGAAAAAATATTGTTTTATGGATATTGAGCCATATGTCTCCTATAGTTTTGAAGCAGTGTCGTCGAAGGAAATCATGATCTTACGAAAGGCGAAAAAAACAAACAAATTATCTAGACTAGCCTAGCCGTGATATAACGGCTTCGCAAACTCCATTATCTTGCAAATGGGGTTTATGAGAACCTACATCTTTCAAAATTTGTATTATCACTATAAAATGCATGTTACTCTGAATGTTCATATATGAAAACACACGCACCCAAATAATAATAATAATAATAATAATAATAATAAAATACTATACTATATATATAATATATTATTTATATATATATATATATTATATATATATATTAATATTATATATATATATAATTATATATATATATATTATATTTAATATAATATATATATTTATAATATATATATTATAATAATATATATATATTATATATATATTTTATATATAATATATATATAATATATATATATATATAATATAATTATATATATATTATATTTATATATTATTCTATATTATTATTTAATATTATATATTATATATTATATTATTTATATATAATATATATATATAATATATTATATATTTATATACCGTATATATACTATAGATATTATTATATATATTAATATATATATTATATATTTTATATTATATATATATTATATATATAATAATTAATATTATAATATATTCTATATTATATTATATATATAATTATAATATATATATATATATTATATATAATATATATATATATATATATATATATATTTTATTATAAATTATATAATTAATATATATATATATATATATAATAATATAAAACATTATATATATAATATATATATATATATATATATATAATATATTATTATATATATATATATCTATATATATATATATATCTATTATATATATATATAATATATGTTTTTTTTTTATATATATATATATAATATATATTTATATATATATATATTATATATATATATATATATATATATAATATATATTATATATATATATATATAATATATATTTTATATATATCTATATATATATATATTATATAATATATATATATATATATATATATTATATATATAATATATATATTATTATATTATATATATATATATATATATATATATTATATATTTCAAAATGGCGGCTTTTGGGGGTAGGCAGGGTAGGCAACGCCTTTGCCTTCGTGAGCAAAATATTAAAAAGTCAGCACTATATATATATATATATATATATATAATATATATATATATATATATATAATTAATATATATATATATATATTTAAATATATATATATATATATATATATATCTATATATATATATATATATATATATATATCTTCTCATCCAAATATTTTCCCAGAGACTGGGGGTAAGGCGCGTGACATGCCACCGGAAACAGGAAAGTAAAGTAGAAGAATAATACATAGTCGACAGAAAGACAATATTACCGCCCCCTATACATATTTGTGAGAACTACGTGCAGCTCAGAAATCCAACCCTAGAGCTTCACGGGACCAGCGACAGGAAACCTCAACTATGGCATCTGTCAAGTGTTACATGGTTCATCCCTGGGCCGTGGCACAACCATACCCCTACAACTCCGCATCACTCTATTATGAACTTTATTATTACTTCGCTCTGCCCAAACTCACATTCTCTGCCTTTAGACTTCGTTTACTGCTCAATGCCACTTTTTCTTCGTCTCACCAATCGGTCGATTCAAACACCTTACCAACTTACATCCGCATTACCAACCGACTATCATTCATCTTTCACATGACCAAACCATTCAACGTACTTTCCTTTATTCTCTCATTTACCTTCCTATCACACCAATAACTCTCTATTACGGTTCATTCTCATTTTAATACTCTTCTCAACTAACGCCCCCTAAGATTGGCCCATCTGAAACGATTGAACTTTAGATCTATACTCTTACTCCAGACCATAGTCTCATAATACATTAACAAAGGTAAAATAGCTCATGTAACATTGGCATTGAAGATTAGTGCCTTTACATCCAACGATTTATTGCACCAGCCACCTTCCTGCATTTACACTTTCCTACTACAGCTATGCATCTTCCGTCCCTTTCCATCCATAATATATCCTAAATATTTAAACTCTGCCTTGATTCAGCTGCTCACCATCTACATAGCTTCAACCGGAGGACTGTCTCACTATCACACATAACTACTCTTCTACGTTTACTTCAACCATCTTACACCTCTGCCAAATCTCTTGACGAATCCTCTCAACTCTCTTCAGATTCACCCAAAAAGCCAAATCATCCTCACTACATCAATCTCCATGCATTCTAAACCATTTCTCTGGCATCCATATCTAATTCTTTTCATAATCTATCCATAACAACTTGAATACCAGGTACATACATCCTGCTCACTCCGCTATTAATAATTAAACCAATCACTTTTTGACACCATTTAATTCTAAACACGGCTTCAAATCGTCATCATAACTTTGATTCCTTCGGCCAACCACCAAAGCCATATATTACTACACTTAATAAAATTCCCCTATTAATCTATCAAACGCTGTTGCAATCATAAAACTAAATACATTTATTCTTCTCACTCATTTTCTCATCATTTGTTTCAATGTAAAGATTTGATTCACACATCTCTACCATCTAAACGCACTTGTTCTTCACCAATCAGT
>JABUQX010098242.1:37500-44918 GCA_015478945.1 Trachelipus rathkii
TAACTAGATTTTTTAAATATTTTAATGCATGGTTTTTTTTTGGTTTAAAACAAGTATAATATATGGTTTAAACCATGGGTTAAACCAGGATTTAAACCAATGGTTTAAGTATTTAAATGGCATATATGGTGTTTGGTGGTAGGCTTCTGAATGGAATCAAAAGTATGTTATGACGATAGTGAGCGTGTGTAAAAAGAATAAATGGTGTCACTGGTGATTGGTTTAGGATTAATAGCGGAGTAGAAAAGGGTTGTGCTATGTCTCCTTGGTTTCAATGGTGTATTGGGTGGGTTAATGAAAGATTCGAGTGGGGGGCGAGAAATGGTGTTAGAATGATGGAGAATGGAAGAGGAGTGGAGGTGCCCTACCTAATAATATGCGGATGATTTGGTTCTGTGTGGCGAATCTGAAGAGAGTTTGAGAGATTGGTAGAGAGATTTGGCAGGGTAAGTAGTAAAAGGAGGGTTTGCAAGTAGACCGTAGATAAGAGTAAGGTTATGGTTGTGAGTGAGGAAGTCCCTCAGTGTGAAGTTTAGTTAGTGTGAGCAGCTGAGGCAAGTGCCTGAGTTCAAATATCTTAAGATAATGTTGGATGAGAGGGAACGGATGATGCAGAAAGTGGTAGGAAAGTTCAAATGGTAAAAGGGTGGCTGGTGCAATTAATCGTTGTGAATGTAAAGGGCTAAGTCTTGAGGTGCGCTAAGAAAAAAAAAAAAGTTTTTTTCCCCTTTTTTACATGAGGGTAATGTTGTTACCTCTGTGTATTGTATGGTAGTGAGACTTGGTCTGGAATAAGAATAATAGATCTAAAAGTTCAATGTGTTCAGATGCTCAATCTTAGGGGCATGCTAGGTTGAAAAAAGAATTAATAAAATGAGGAATGAAGCGTATTAGGAGTTTGTGTGGTGTAAGAAGGGTAATGAGAGAATAAAATGAAAGTATGTTGAGTATTTCTTTTGGTCATGTGGAAAGGATGGAATGGAAAGTCCGGTTGGCTTAAAGCGATGTCTAAGTGGAGAGTTGTGTTGGGGGGTACGACCGGCTGGGAGACCGAAGAGAAAGTGGATTGAGTCGGTGAAGCGAATGTCTGAAGGAGAGAAAATGGTGAGTTTGGCAGAGGCGAGATAAAGGTGCATGCTAGGAGAGAATGGCGGGGTTTTGTATGGGGGCATGTTGTGGCCCACCTGGGCAGGGGATGAACCCTTACATTGACGATTTACATAGTGAGGGTCCGTCGCGTCCCATGATGCTCTATGGTGGATTTCTGTTTTCTGTGACGAGCTCTCTTAATTAAATGGTACGAGGGCGAGATGTCTGACCTTTCTTGGAGGTTTCACCATCTTGCCCTAATCTGCTTTTCTTTTCCGATGCTTGTAGCGAACCTTACCCCATTCTGGATAAAGAGGAAGATGAAGAAAGAAAGAAGCAAGAAAGAAAGAAGAAATATATATATAATATATATATATATATATTATAATTATATATATTATATATATATATATATTATAATATATTATATATAAATATATATTATATATATATTATATATAATATATATATATTAAATAATAATATCTAATATATATATTATATTTATTATTATAATATTATATATATATATATATATAATATATATTTTACTCTGGAAACTTTAAGCTAAGTTTGGTTTTTTTTTTTTTTTTTTTTTTGCTTTTTCTTTTAAAGAGTTATATTATTGGCTTAGGATTTTTTGTTTATTTACCCTTTTTATTAATATAAGGTTTTAAATTAAATTTTACGGTTTTAAATGCACCTATTTCTTGGGTTGGAGCATGTACCTTTAGATTCTATTTTATCATTGGTTTTAGTTATTTTGTTTGTCTGTGCGTGTGTGTCGGTGTGTGTGTGTGTAGATTTAATGTGTTTTAGTTTAGTGTGTGTGAATTTGTGTGCTTCTCTAGATCATTTTTAAAAAAATTTTCTTTAAAATTCGGTTTTAGTGTTTTATAATTTCCTATTTTAATTTAGGTTTTAGCTACAACAATTTTATTCCTGAATTTCACTTTTTTTTTTTTGCTTTGTTTTTGTCTGTTTGTTTTTGTCTGTTTTTATTTTTTTTTTTGGTGTGGTTGTGTGTGCGTGTAGGATGGCAAAATTTGCACGGGCGCGGGTTTTCTATCGACTTTATCAACATTCCGCGGCTTAAAAACTCAAACTTTGCCTCTTGTGGATATCACTCTCTAGCTGCTAACCTAACGCTTTTTTTGCTCTTTGTCTGAGACTCAGATGGTAGATTCATCTCTAAGTCATTTAAAGTATCCAACTACAATTATTTACATAAATTTCGTTGAAGGGTGAGTTATTGTGCCTATGTACCATAAACACTCTATAACGTTCTCGAGAATCTCGAATCCGCCTAACTTCGGATGTTCTATGGGCTTTAAAATCTTTCTTCTTACTACTCAATAATCTTGTGCTTCTGCTACTGTTCTCCTAACAGAACAGATTTTCACCCTTTTTTTAATATCTTACTACTTCTCAAGAGACTGGTTTATATCTTCTCATCCAATACTGAGGTCCTCTATTTGGGGATTTCAATGTACACAACACTGAATTGAGTTGGGTCTCTCATATGATTTAGGTGGGAGGTGGCCCGAATCATTCAGGCATTCTCACGATCTGGAGGTCAACTAATTAAAGAACCCACAACACATTCGGATGCGTCCCACCAATTCTTGAAATCACCTTGACCACTATGTTCACCACATTCCTTCCTCTCTTTATAATACACACTTCGCTCCTATCGGTAAATATGACCAACCTTATCTCTCTTAATTTAAATACTTTTCTCCAACAGCTCCAGCCTGCCCAACGCGGTTTTTTTCTGCCTATTGATCGGGCGATGGGGCCTGCGTTGCTTCTACGCCTAATACTATGAATGACTGCTTTGTCTGGTGATGACTTCGACTTCTGCCATTAAGGTGGGAGCTGTAATCGTTGATGGGATGAGCAGTTCATTCCTTCATTCGACTAAATCTTTCTCTCTCCTCATAATCCAATGTTCGATCGTTGCTTGTTCTTAGGCCATTCAGGCTAGAGACCAAGTGCCGTATCGGGAGTGGAACATTTCTCGTTCTCCTAATCATCTTGCTAATTTCATTCTGATAGAATCGGGGGGTTGCAGGGATACTCTTCGAGAGCAAAGCGGGCTTTTCATCAAACGAAAGGTGCGCTTTATACCTCCTTGGTTCTCCGCCTGACATCTTTCTGCCTCTTGCCAAAAACATTCTCTACAACTTCTGGTAAGTTCTTCTTTCCTCCTCTTATTCGTACTGATGGTTCTGTTGCTAATTCCTCAACTGAAAAGGCCAATCTCTCGGCCTCCTATTTTCCTCTAACTCAACCCTGGACGATTTCTGGCATTCCTCTACCTCCTCTCTTCTCCTCTCAGGTGGTCTATGCTTTGCTGTGATTACAATTCGATCTCTGATACATGAGATCCTAAGTTCTGTGAACGTCAGGAAGGGCGGGTGGCCCGGATAGGCATTCTACGCCGAGTTTGAGGAGTGGTGCTTCCCGTGCTATCCCGCCCTCGTTCAATATATCTCTATGTCTAAATACTAAACACTTTTCCCTCAGTGTTGGAAGCACGTAAATGTCCAACTATTCCGAAAAAGGAAGCCGCTCTGATCCTTCTAACTATCGGCCCTAAGCCTATTGATCTATCTAAGATCCATTTGAACTCTTCTCACACCTCTCACTTCTAACTTAATCATTGGAATCCATTCACCTTCTTTCCGATCGCCAGTACGGTTTTCGGAGCTCGAGGTCTACTGGCGATATCTGCTTTCTTATCTAACTGATTTATGGTTCTTCCCCGCCTTAGGTAATACGGGGAGACTTGCGTGTGGCGCTTGACATATCCAAAGCATTTGACCGGGTATGGGCACGCGCTCACTTGCTTCTCCAGCTCCCTCCTTTGGGATCCTCCTTCTTTGCCGTTACTATGTCTAGTTTTCTTTCAAAATCGCTCAATATCGCTGTTGTTGATGGGGCGACCTCTTCTTCCTTTTCTGTCAATAGCGGTGTTTTTCCTCAGGTTCTGTCTTATCTCTACTTTAATTCCTACTTTCATTAATTATCTTCTCACCTGCACATCTAACTCTATTCAACTCATATATGCGATGACTCGACCCTTTCATTTCTTCAACTCATTTCAATACATCTGCTCCTTTCTTTATAATTCTAGAATTGGCCTCCGTCTTAAGTTTCCGATCTTTCTTCGCTGATCTGTGAAGAATTTCCGGGTCTGGGGTCCGTCTGAACCATGTGAAAAATTCAATTCTTTAAATAACTCCTTCTACAATCTCCTTCTAGACACCTTCTAATTTCCTATCTCTTTCGATCGGTTTCTCTCGTTTCTCCCTGTCCGACATAAAATCATCTTGCCTTAACAGTAACAAAAAAAATGTCTTGGGGGCCAGGCTTTGAGTACTCACATTTTGTGCATGAGACACCCGGTGCTTAATAAAAACTACGCTGGAAGCGTTCTTTTTTGGGGACGTGGGATGGCTTAGTGGAAAAAGCGCCGGTTACTGTTACCTCAGCAACGCGGAGGTCCAGTGTTCGAATCCCGCTGATGAAGAGTAAAATCTTCTGTGATTCCTTGGCACTCTATCTTTGCGGCGCGATGTTTGGGGTTTTATTCTTTTTCTATAGGTACTGTAGGCGGCACGTGCTCGAGGGAACTTTCCACTCGCGTGCCACACCTTTAAGACGCTCCTCGTAGCACAAGGGGTGCTGGTCGGCACATGAGTTTTGTGTTGATAACAGCAACTCCAGACTAGTTAGCTGCGGTGCATTCCTTCTTTCCTGCCACCTGTTCTGTGGAATTCTCTTTCCATCTTCTGTGTTTCTACTCAATTTAATCTCCTCACTTTTAAGCCCGCGTCTGTGCTCATCTGCGTATTTATGAGATTTTCTGTTAATTTTAAACCACCTCTGAGATAGGGCTTTGCCGTGAGCGGTGGTGATAACCGTAAAAAAAATATTATATCTATAATAATATATATATATATATATATATAATATATATATATATATATATATATATATATATATATTAATATATATATATATAATATATATATATATACTCAAAGATGTAGATTGTGGCATGAAGTCATACTGGCTGAAATGGCTACAGCCGTACTCATGGCTGAGTGGCTTGAGTCGCATTTCTCATGGCTTTTATATTGATTTGTTTTTTATAAAGCTATTAAATTTAGTAATTTTTTAACATGTCGCACATATCAGAAGAATTAATAGCAGATTAAAATAATATTTTAGCTTTTTTACAATTTTAATAATTTAATATTAAACGATAAAAGTTTGTGATGATTGTAATCTTCCGTGTTATAATAATAAAAAGGTGATAAAGTTTATTTAGGAGAGAAAATTGTCAAAAAGATATACAATAAACAGAAAAGAAAAAAATTTCTACTTTAGTGTGTGTGTGTGAATGTGAATGTGTGTGTGTCCTGGTGTGGAAAAAGGAATAAGAGGGAGAGAGAAGGAGTTGCAATTTTTGATGAGTGACTGTGGTATATGAGCATAGTGGTAGAACTTTTGTGTGTGTGAGTCGCTAGTCAATGGTGTAAATTTAAGTTGAAGGAGTCAGGTAGTGGTGGTTGTGACGTAATGGGTCCATATGAGGGAAACGTTGAAGAGAGTAGATTTTTTTGGAAAATCTGAATGATGTTCTGGAATAAGTGAGTGGGTAGGAGCTTCAGATTGATAGTGCTGGGGGACTGAATGTTGGATAGGTGTCATAAAAGGGAATGGTATAAAAGGTAGTATTTGGGGTGTCGGGAGAAATGAGAATGGTAAGAAGGTGATTGATTATCTGTGAGAGAGGTACAGTATGTGTGTAAGTAATACTTTTTTAAAACACAAGAGTATCCATACCAGTATACTAGAGTTGGTGGTGTAGGAGATGGTATCGAAGTGAAACGTATGATTGGAATTTTGTGTTGGTGAAGAAGGAGCTGTTGAAGTATGGTTTGGATGTTAATCAGTGAGGGGTTTAGGAATGGGATTACCGGATCATTATGTTGTTTTATGTAAAAATATAAAGTTACGTGGGAGCTTTGGATGGGCAGAGGAAGGTGATACGGGAAGGAAGTGGAAATTAAGAGTGAGAAGTTAGTTGAACCGGTATAAGGTAAGTATGTAGAATGCTGCGCAAGTAATCCTTGAAATGTGAACAAGTGAAAACTGAACAAATGGGAGCAAATAAAGGAAGCAATTGTTAGCAGTGCAAAAGAAGTATGTGGATGTGCTAAGGTAGGAGGTAAACAATGATAACAGTGAGTGGTGGAATGAAGAGGTGAACAAGCGGTTAAAGTAAAAAAGTAATAGCGTGGTTTGATGTAACTAAAAGCAATGATGAAAGTTCAAAAGAAAGATGCTTGGAATTATATAAGGGGAAACAAGAAATACTAAAAGGTGCATACGTAGGAGAAAACAAGAGGTAAGATGAAAACAGTTTGGAACGGATGGATGAATGGGATTACACAGGGAATAGGAAGCTTCTTCTGGAAGGAAAGCCGGAAGGGTTAAGAAAATGAGAATTAAGAGGAACTGCTTAGATAAATGAATAGGGATGGTTGGCTTTGTAACTGATGAAGGATGTGAGGGGAGTGGTTGGAAGAACACTTCGAAAATCTGCATAATATTGGCAGTATGAAGAGGTGATTAGTGAATGTGTGGTGGGTTTTTTGATGGTGAATTAGGAAGTAGGTAATTTTGGGGATGAGAGTTATTAGCAAGGAGGAAGTAAAGGTGAGATGTGAGAAAGTTGAAGAATGTTTAAATTGCAGGTATATGATGAAATTAACTCTGGTGAAATGATGAAAGACGGAGGCGAGTTTTTATTTATTAATTTATGGCTCTTATTATATTTTGTTTTTAATATATATTATATTTTATATCTTATAAGATTGGATTTGGAAGTTGTGTAAATAAGCGTTTAATGGAGGGGTATAAGTTCCAATGGATTTGGAGGAGAGGCTTGACAGTATAGTACCCTTTTATATAAGGGTAGGGAGATAAGGGGGCAAGCTGTAGAAATTATAGGGGAATAAGTTTATTGAGTGTTGTAGCGAAGATATATGCTGGTTTTTGGTCGAAGAGTGCGTCGAGTTTGGAACTGGAAAGGCTGGATTTGGTGAAGAACAGGTGCGATTTTAGGAGTGGTAGAGGATGTGTGGATCAAAAATCTTTACATTGAAACAAATGAATGAGAAAATGAAGGAGAAAAAGAATAAATTGTATTTAGGTTTTTATGGATTTGCAACAGGCGTATGATAGGGTTTAATAGGGAAAGCTCTATGGCAGGCTGTTAGCTGATAATATGGTGGGTTCGGTGGTAGGTCTCT
>JABUQX010098244.1:0-21831 GCA_015478945.1 Trachelipus rathkii
TGGAGGATAAAATATATAATAAAAATAATAAATGCTATTCTCAGGTTCAATACTATAACAATACATAACAATAATAAATAATAAATCATTAATAAGTACAATATAACAAATAATAATAATATAACTAACTAATAATAATAATAATAATAATATTAATAATAAATAATAATATAAATAAAATATATATGATAATAATGATAATATATAAAAGTAATAATAGTAATAATAATAGATAAATAATAATAATTATAATAATAATTTAATTAATAATGATAATAATATATATTAATTGGATAATAATAATAATAATAATTAATCAAGAATGAACACTAATGAATATAATAATTAATAAAATATAATAATAATATAATATATAATATATATAATTAATATAATCGATGAATTAATAATATATACACTCCAGAGTAGCAAAATGTTAGCCTCAAGCTTGGTAGTAGCTATGCCGACCGTACAGTACTGCAAATAGCCTCATTGATACATTTCTATCAAATCAATCAAAGTTTTACATGCAGTTGTCTTATCTCTGAAAGGGTGATTCACTGCGTATGACAACTTTGCATCGAGTTTTATATCGACTCTCTAAAGTTGAGAGTCAGTTAATACAATTACGAAAAGAAGTGGCCATCCGGTATATTAAATTCAGACATTAAATTCACTTCTGAGAACGTGTCATTAATACTAGTACCCTAAATAAACTAATTAGATGCTTAAGATTCTTACATTTACATGCCAACAGGGTAAGGTAAGTCAACTATGGAGGATCAAATCTACTTACGGGACTGTAAAAACCTGGAAGGTGAAAAATGATACTATACTTTAAAATATCTGAAGAAGGACTTACGCAAGTAGAGGTTCAATGGCTCGGCGGCTTTATAATATGAATAGTTTTTAAAAGTATCTAATCTAAAAGACATGGAAATGACGTTAAAGGCAGAATTTAATCATCGATGGATGGTAAAATGATGGTTAAAGAATCAAATATTGGGATTTGATAATGCCGACTCTCAAGCGACTGGAAAAGGCCCCTATATACTGGATGTGCCTGTCACGAACAGACGAAACTTACAGAACTATTAATTTGTTTCTTCGCTCCCTTCCTCCGAACTTTCTAATCTTTGAATATACAAAGATTTAGCAGAGCTTTGAATAATATTCCTTAAGAACACGCCAAGACCCTCATTCTAATCCTGTGAGATAGTCCTTTTACGCTTTAGATAGATTTAAACCGTGTGAAAGAGGAAGAATACGAAAAAGCGCCTTACACTAGATAACTATAATGGAATTAATTCATTAATTAATTATATTATTTTGTTCATGAATAACTTGTTTATTTCACTTGCATGCTTGTAATGTAATTAAATAATTTTTGACCATTTGTTATATTATATTTTAGAATATTATATTATATAGTATAATATATATATTATATAGTATAAAGTAGTATATATATATAGTCTATATTATATATATATGTACTTAATATTATGACTATAATATAACATAGTATATATAGATATAATATATATATATATATATATATATAAATAATATATAATATATATATATACTATATATCTATATATATATTATAATAATATATTATATATTATATATTATTCATGATAATATATATATATAGTATAGTATTTTATATAATTATATTAGAAATTTTTTAACTTATGTCATGATTCAACATGAGGCAAAGGCGATAGTTTGAAAAGTATTATTACTGGTATAAAAGCCTAATAAAGTGTTTGGGGGTTTCACCTCAGTTTCACGTCAAACATTCTGGTATTCAAGAAAAGACAGAGTTGAAAGAATACTTAGAGGGAGGAAGCTTTTACTCTAATAAACCTGTCGCCGAACATTCTCCTATCGAAAAAAGAACCATAGCTGCCTTTTCTTCTCTTGATATATGTTGGGCAAGAAAGATTTATGCTAAATGATTAAATTAGTTCTTATAACGATGGATATTCAATACAGTACTGTTTACTAATTGATTGGTGTATTCTAGATAACTGTGCTAACCTCATAAAAAAAGATAAAATTCAGCTACTGTGGCAAGAGCGCTTGAGTAGACTTATATATAGAGGTAGGACTGTAGATAAATAGGCCTAATGCTCTGGACAGACAAAGGTTTGGAATTTTTATGGTAATAAATTTCAGTGAATTATTCAAAAGTTATGGGTATGGGGTATTACAATACCTTCTCGGCAAATAAAGCTGCTATCATGGTTGAAAGAGTCCAACGCTCGATCAAAGAACGAATGCACAGGTACTTAACTAAATGAATACCTATTGGTATAGGTATTGATATATTACAGATCCGTTGCTTTTTCTTACAATAGACTCGTCTTCATATAACTATAAAAACACCTTAGAAATGCTGAATGGAAGAAAAATTAGGGGATAATTCGGAAGTAAAGCATAATGATTATTGTAAGTAGTGTCTAGAGCTTGATTGTACAAGGTTTAGTAATAGGCTATGAAACTTGGATGCTCCCGTGAGTTTTTAACAGTTTCATGAATATACGAACTTCCCTGCTGAGGTTTAATAATTATATTTATGTTGCAGATTAGATATAGAGAAACCATAAGGAGATTTTATAAAACAAGAAATAACAGAAGATACGATTCGGACGCGCTAAGGGTAAATGTTATATAAGAATAGAAAAAATGATGTTAGGTTCAAAAGGGAGGGGAAAAAATAAACAATTTCTTTGTGAAGTGGTGAGGGTAAACCGCGGCTTACGTTTTAATTTCTATATATAAAAGCAAAGTTGAAGATTAAGAAACATTAATGCACGTTGTTTATAGTTCTTCATGCAACTGGTCCTTTCACTTGCTATTTTAACTCTTGCTCCAATTCGGCAAGTCGTTGAATCGTCCCCTGCAATAAACGCATCTGATTTTCACAACCGAGTTAATGACATACTGTGACTGAAAGAGACGTGCTACGAGTAGGAAGTTTGGAGATGGTATTTAAATATCGATGACATTAAAGAATTGTGTTCCTCAAACCTGTAACTTGATGTTGTGTACCTGCAGTGTAGATTGTAATTGGAAGCTTAATTAAGCTGAATAGACAGCGGGGTGATTGAAGCTGGTACGATTGGATCGGCAAGGGAAAATACTTCGATGAAATAAATTCTCGTTCTGAGTGAAGGGCCTATTTTTAAAGTCGGTGCCTTTCCTTAATTTATTAGTGCTATTGATAAAAAACTCTTTAATCTCCTAGTAATATTATAAAGACTGTTTATAACACTGATTCGTGCCTATGAGAAAAGAGTATAATTATCTTTTCTAAGGTCGACAGCGGGTGTAAACTACGAGACCATTGATGTTGTTTTTTTCTCAGGGCATCAACATGGCAAACGTAGACATGGTTCATAACGTGACGGTTCTGTTTAGATATCCTTCTCTCACTATCCCCTACTTATGTTGGAAGTAGGGGTATATTAATTTCGTAGAGAACCCTTCCTATCATTCCAAGTCACTCATCGAAGATGATAGATCGCGGTAACTACATTTATACTGAGTATACCTCAGAGATGATGGAGTCATCAGTGGATGACATCATGTTAGCAACCGATATAGTTGATCATCCTCAAAATTTAGGGGATACAAGGGCTCCTTTTATAAGGGTATGTATTTCACCACTAAAGAGTAATGTTAACTTTTCCGAATGTGCCAGACATACCTCTAAAACGAGAATTTGGGTTTCTAGTACGGGTGTATATAAGGCATTGTAGAGAGAAAGGTCCTATTCCATTGACAATGGTAATGGGCTGCTGTGTAAAGTTCATAATGTAGAGAAGAAGCCAGACGCATTAACTATAGCAATGATGGAAATATTTTTTTAGAGCTTTAAATCTACCTCGTAATGTTTAGAGAACCTTCAAAAAAATAGTTACCAATTAATATGTATTTTATTGTCTAGCTATAACTTTCTTTCATTCATTTACTTACTGCTGGCAGTGTAAAAAGATAGTGTAAGAAAGAAGATCCGTTAATAATGGACGGTGACAAAAGTATTCGTATGTGGCTACCATTACAAAGGGGGTATGGACTTTGGCTGATTTGTTCATAATTATGGAAAGCGCAATGCCCCTATTAGAAGTTGGTGTACGCGAATAGTTAGTCAAATGAAAAAATGCTATACTAGAACAGTGGGCTGCAATACTATGCAAGACATAGCAGCAAGTGGCTAAACCCACGTGATTATGAAAAAAATGGGATTGCTAGATGCTTGTCGACAAGATTGGACTGATGTTAAGGTCGCAAACACAGCCAAAATGACCCGGTCAAAGGTAAGTTCGGGAAAGATAGTTGGGTGCAAAAAGAAAAAGGGCTAAGGTAAAAGACTCTAAAGAAAAATATGCATGAATGTATTTGCTACTTAAATTACTAACTGGCATCTTTACATAAACACCTCCCATCCGACAACTTAGGTGTAATAAGGAATAGGAGGAAGTTCATGGGGTTTTATTATAGATCTACATTGCTGCTAAGGGCAAGATGCATTCTCCTTCATCCTTCTAGTCCGATTGTTTCTTAAAAGCGAATTGGGACCTTTCTCTATTAATCTACTTAGATTAAGCAGTAAGTTGAGACGCAGCATCATCGGCGTTAACTCACCACGTCTCGGGGGGATGGTGATGATCACTAGTGCGATGTAACGGAGTCAAATTTGTCCTGTATACTATGTTTTTAATTTTAGATTAGGAAGTTTAATGCTCTACTGAAAGCTTCAAATTATTCTGTATTCGGCGATTAGTCGCTTTATATGACAAGTTAATATAGAACATTTTATTAAAATATTTGCCAGACGATTGCTAGCAATCTCATCTCAGTCTGGTGGTTTTTTAAAGTTTCATAATACGAAGCTTACACATATACCCACACTCGCCACCTCACGTTCCCACGACAAAGCGCAAAAGTCCGACAATAGACACATGAATTTTAACGGGAACGCTTGAATGATTGATATCTTTCTCTCTTCATAGAAAGAACTTTCTCCAGTGTAGATACTCAGGAATACCGCTTAACCCCAGATCTAATCTCCTAAATCCTGCTTAAAATAAAAAGTAACCTGGTCTGCACTCTGTGTGTCCAGAACTCCTGTTTTCAATGTTGTTAGAGGCGCTAGTCTCCAATGTAGAAAGGGTGATATTTTCCATAAGAGACTCTGGAAAAATGAAAAATCCATCCAAGCTTTTGAACACCACATGCTAAGTATCTGCTCTATCGAAGAGTTAAACCGAAAAACTATTTAATTTTAACTGACAGGGTCTGCAGTATCAATATCCCAAAGATTGTTTAACGAAATCCTCCACAGTAAGAATAATTAGGAATGGTTAAACATGAAGCATACTTCCCGGGAACTATAGCTAAATTCCGTATAAATCTTGCCTTTTGGATTTAGGGGGCAACAGGTCGTACATGTAAAGTGGACAACTTAGCAGGGACTCGCATATAAATGTTATATCATATCTAACAATTCTATCGGCGCTTCCTTTTTGCCCAACTAATAGTCATATCTGGTTCAAATGCAACGATACGGGGCAGGGAAAGATATTGAAGAATTAGCTGCTAGCAATTAGTAATTTAATATGCCTACGATCTCTGCGCAGACCTTTCAGCGTGTAAACTGCAAGTTATTTCAAAACATTTTGAGTAAATGGAAACTTATTAGTGTCAAAAGTCTCCTCATTTGGTGGAGTTACAATCACCCATCACCGGCGTCGTTATTTTCTAGTCTGGAACATGTTCCTCAACTTATTGAAATAGACCGAGTTACGCAACGCTTTTGAATTTAATTTAAAGGATGAATGAAGAGAAATAAAGCGGTTGTTTAAAAATGAACCTCCGATTATTAGGTAGTCCTTTGGCCCAATTAATAAAGTATACTCTGTGAAACTTGATTGAATGGACTATAGCCGGTTTCTTATTCACAACCCTCTACCTCGCCACGTGCAATAGAGGCATTGGGATTTCTGTTAACTAGAAAGAAAAGTGGAGCTGTTTACCTTATTGATTCTCTGACCTGGATTTAAAATTTATATGGAATAATCATTATAGTCTTCATTTTACGATGAACGAAATAAAGGAATTGGAACAATACAAAATTTATTCATACTTCTAATTCTACTTGCGGTGTCTATGATTTTATTCATTATATGAAGACTCTTTTATAAAAAACAATATATGTTTTTAATGAACTTTCAAATATAGTTGATGCTAAAATTTATGTAGTTTTCGCCCTTATGTTATAAATGCTTTACTCTTAATTCTACATAAAAATTGCTTTAAAAGGCAAAATCATTTTGATTTTACTAACATTAAATTTATTTTCGCTATATATGTTCTCCGCATATATATATTTTACTATATATATTATATATATATATATATATATATATTATATATATAATATATATATATATATATAAATATATATTATATATATAATAAAATATATATAATATATATTATATTTTATAACTATATATTTTATATACTATTATATATATATATTATTAATATTATATATTATTATATATATTGATAATATATATATATATTATATAGTATATATATAAAATATATTATATTATATATATATTATATTAAATATTATATATTTATTATATAAGACTATTAATATAAATATATATATATATAATTAGTATCATGATATATATATATACTATATATATATATATTATATACTATATATATACTTATATATTATAGTATATAATATATATATATATATTATATATATTATAATAGTATATATATATTATATATATATAGTATATATACTAATAAATATATATTATATATAAATATTATATAATTATATATATATAATATATATATGATATATATATATATATAATATAGTATATATATATTATTATTTATATATATATATTTATATTTATATTTATCCCGAAGTTTAATAAACAAAATTTGATAAATAGGAGTTGCAGCAGTAAAGCAGGTGTGTAAAGCGTTGAAGCAGTAAAGACATAGGTATGAAAAGTTTAAAGGAGGGAGACCAACTCGGGGATATTTACGGAACCGATGGCTGCTGTTATTGAGTTCATAGCTTTTATACTCAAGTAGAAAACTTTTTTATACCAACCGTCCGTAAGAGGCAGTAAAAGCAATAGCGCATTAAACGAGTGAAGGGGTACCCCCTTTCCCTCGGATTAGTTTGCGATAAACTTGTCTTATTGAGGTTTATACGCTTTAGGGGTCGAAAAAACGTTTTTTTTTTAAAATTGTATCTGTGAACCAGGTTTTTTTCTAAAATTAAATTAAAAAGTAGTATGAAAATAAAATGGTTGAACTCATAGTAAATATTGATAACAGATTATTTTTAAAAGAAATCTAATCTAAATAATTGAATAATATAAATAATGATAATATATAAATAATAATAAATAAATAATATTAACTATAATAATATAATAATAATAAATAATAAGAATAGTAATAATAGATTAATATTCAATAATAATAATAATTATACTATAATAATGTATATTATAATAATAATTAATAATAAATAATAATAATATAATAATGAATAAAATACATTAAAATCAATAATAATATAATATAATATAAATAATAATAATAATAATTAATAATAATAATAATAATATGATCATTCAGGCTGAATTGGCTTAAATACAATTAGGTTAGGTATATAATATATATATTATAATTATATAATATATATTATATATACATATTATATATTAATATATATATATTATAGTAAATAATAATATATACTATAGATATATAATATATATTATATAAATATATATATATATACGATATAGTATTATATATATATTTAATAATATATATATATAAATATTTATATATATATATATATAGTTAAATATATATATATATAATATATAATAATATAATTATATATAATATAGTATATAGATATATATAATATTAATATATTACTGTCTAATTATATATATTATTATTATATATAATATATAATATTATTATATATATATTATATTATATTTAATAGTATTATATAATATATATTATATTTAATAAGTGTAATTAACCCTTGCGTAACAAGTAACAAGTATTATCGCCGGACTTAATGGAGTGTACATAGTTTTTAAAGAAACTTAAAAATTAAGACACTGGGATTTTTTATTCGAATATTTTAACCCCGTAACTATATTAGCTGCTAAATACGACATTTTAGTGCTTGCTTATCGCTTATAAACCCACATTATTATTTATTTTTTAAATTAGTTTGTGGAGCTTTCGCTCCAAGTAACTTTGGGCCTCCTTGCGGTTTAAAAAAAAGAGCAATAGAGATTGTGCACGACGGCAGGAATACAATTAGAAAAAATAAGATTTAATTTTTTTATTTTATGGCATTTGATAATTTTTTGTTTGTAGCTGTTTAAACGTAAAAGTATTTTAGAGCAGGATTGATGGCATTGGTTAATAGGTTCCAATTTCTAATCGCCCGGATTGATTTAGTTTACAATTATTCGTGTTGTAGAATAGAGCATTCGCGATTCAATACATTTTACTTTTTTGTGTTTTGATTTTTGGTCTATTTTAAGATGCATGTGTGTTTGGGGTTTATTTGTGGTTTTGTTTGAGTTCGATTGTGAGTGAGGGATGAGTTTTGGTTATCAATTGTTGCAGTCATCATAGTGTTTGGTCAATTCTTTTAACAAGACGGTCCAGTTGTTCGATGTTTCGCCCTATGTATATGAAAATTAACAGTTGTTATCATGTATTTTGATGAAACGTCATTGATTTTTACTGGGTTTTGGGTTAATGCGGGGTTTTAAAGTATGTTTAGGGAGAAGGTGTTGTTTTGGGTGAATATAAAATGTAAGAAGGAGAGACATGACATAACGGACAAAAATGCATTGTGATTGGGAAGGAATTAAGTTTTGTTTCCTATTGATTTCGATTGGCTGTAGAGATTTTTTGTTGGCTTGTTTGTACGGCTTTGGATAATGTGTGGGTGGATATTGAGTTTGGGAAAGTGAGAAGGATATTGTTTCGGTGATTAGTTATTTTGGTGAGCAATGTCTGTAGTGCTTCTAACAGTATAATTGTTGTGAGTGGTATGCTGTTTTGTATTTTTGTTGTGTGGTGAGGAAATACCAAAGTGTATGCAATTCGGGGTGCGGGGAGGATCGGTTTTTCTGTAAATCGAAAAGGTGATGACTGGTGTGAGGTTGTTCATAGTTACAGGGTGTCAGAAGGGCTATAGTCGTGATTGAGAGTGTCGTTGGATGAATTCTGATGTTAGGTGGATATGAATTTATGGATCGGCAGAGGATATCTTGAAAATTTTGTTTTTAGGGGGAGGGCTATCTATGAAAATGTTGTCGACATAACGGAGCCATGTGGAGTTTTGAAGTTGGGGGTTTGAAATATTGGTGGTGTTCTAATAATCTATCCAGAAATATTTGGCAATGGTTAGGTGGGATATTACAATGGAACCATGGAGTCGCTTTGGTTTGTTTGATATTATTGTTAAAGGGTTGAAATATCTTGGGACTGAGTGTTAGTGTGTATAGTTTGTTTAGTTTTAGCGGGAAAGGTAGATTTAAAGAAATATTTTTTGAGGTGAGGAAATTTTCCAAGATGTCGAGGGTGTAGGGAACGGGAACGGAGGTAAAGAGGGAGACGACATCGAAGCTGAAAAATTGATGGGTTACGGGGATCGATAAGTTGTGTTTTTTGTATAAGAGTAAGGGTGTTTTTTGATATAGAGTGGCGAGAATTGTTTCCCTATTAAAGGTGTACAGTTTTTTTGAGAGGAATGAGGAAGGTTTATATGTATTTAAAGTTTTGTTAGAGTATTATTGGACGTAGGGGGGTATTGTTGTATTTTGTTATTGTTGGACAACATATAAAAAGTAGAGAGATTGGTCTAATATAAAAGCCCCACTGACGTAGTGGGGATTGGATATGGATAACTGATCGTAGGGGGTAATTGTTTTTGCATGTATTTTTCTTGGGACACCATAAAAGGGTAAGAGAGATTGGTCATATAAACACCCATGAACGTACGTCTGGGGATGGGGGTACTTACACCACACACTATCTTGTGTGTGAAAACGCACATGGTCGAGAGACCACGTCGTTGCGTAACGAACTGGTGATTCGATTTCGTACGTACACCTAAAAATATCGCTACTGCAAAGAAGCGGCTGGAAACCTACCGCTGCAGAAATTTCTCATCTCCTGATCTGCCTACTACTTAATTTTGCTAGTTTTTTTAATTTATTATAGTTAATAAAGATTTTATTAAAAACATTTCGATTTTAATTAACGTTGAAATAACAAAGAATTATGACTTCAGAAGAGCATAATTGAAGAAGGAAATATAACTATTAATGGTAAAGTCCTGTAAGCCGGAGCCTGAACAATTTTTAAAATTCGAATCTGGTATATTCGGAGGCTGGGTAATTTTAAAATGCTGGAGGCCGAGCTGGAGTTGAGTAGGATTTTTTAAAATTATGGAGGCCGAGCGGAGTTTGGGCGGGAAAAATCTTGGCCGGCTCTGCATGCCTATCTGCTCACAACATAACTTGGCTCTCCATTCTACGTTTAATTTCAAAACCCTCCTTTAGCAATTCAACAAACCCTGCGGAATCCTCTATAAATCCTCAAAAATTCTTCACATTTCGATCACTACAAAAACGCAAATCTTCTCGCATATAAAGAGGGATCAGAGCACCCACTCTTTTTCCCATTCTCTCATGTCATTTAAACCAAACCTGCCCTGTTGACCCAACCTTAAATGTATAATTCTTTCATTACCCATTTAGATACAACGTTACAAGACGATGTAAAGTTGAAAAAAAACAAATTTCGAATTTAGTATTATTCTAAAAATCAAACTTTTGACTCCCAATCTATTCCCTTTTAACACATCGCTTCACCTAATGCCGTCATAAAACCACTTTAAATGATACAAATACCCATGTCCAGGACGCCTACTCAATTATAATGCATAGAGCCTCCTATTATACGACACCCGCTGTTTGCAAATCCATAAAATCAAATAATTAATTCTTCCTCACCTCAGGTTTGTTCATTTATTATGTCCTATTGATCCACACATCGTACTAACTATAACGGGACCATTATCATCACCAATTAATTCAAGTCAACGCACGCTTCTCCGATAACTAATATATCACATATAAGTCTCGGATAATAGTTACATTCGTTCCTTATGAGCAGCAATGGTCAGCCTGATGTGTTTCCCTTAAAATATGCCCAATCATCGGTTCCTTTACAACAGTAAGATCTTCCCCAACTATTTCGTTGTTAGAGATAATTCAATCACGAGCCTAGTTGATGTGGGTAACGTATGTCACACCTCTGCTCGTTCCAAATTAAAGCCTAGTTTGACCTCTCACTGGTTCGAACTGGTCCAGAACTGGTCAAAATTGGTCCAACACTCGGTTCCAAATCGGTCCAAAACCAAGTCCAAATTGGTCCCACAACTGGTTCAAATTGGTCCCACAACTGATAATCTATAAACACAAAAATAACCGATGTCAAAATTATGGACAAATAATAATAATAATAATAATAATAATAATAATAATAATAATAATAATAATAATAATAATAATAATAATAATAATAATAATAATAATAATAACTCAATAATAACAATAATAAAAATAATAATAAAAAAAAAAAAAATAAAAAAATAAAAATAAAAATAATAATAATAATAATAATAATAATAATAAAAATAATAATATTTAATAATAATAATAATAATAATAATAATAATAATAATAATAATAATAATAATAATAATAATAATAATAATAATAATAATAATAATAATAATAATAAAAATAGCAAAAATAATAAATACATAATTTGTTTTCTACCCATGCGAAATGTTTTCCAACTTAAAAAAATAAAATAATAATAATAACGTAAATTGTTTTTTTTAAGTTTTAAGTGCAACGTGTCATAATAAATCTTAATATAAAAAGGCACCATAATTTCCAGTCAGTAATGAAACTCTTAAAATTTCATATTCTATCATAACTTAAACTCTCGTGTGTGTTTCCTTTATACTTCCTGCGCATCAGAGTTCTCACACACACACACACATGCACATATACGCTCACATACATATTCACACACACACACACACACACATATATATATATATATATATATATATATATATACTATATATATATATATATCTTTATATATATATATATATATATATATATATATATATATATATATATGTCCATATATTTCGCTATATATATATATATATATATATATATATATATATATATATATATATATATATATATATATATATATAAAAAAAATATTTTTATATATATATATATATATATATATATATATATATATTATATATATATATATATAAATACATATATTCATCTTTAATATAATAATATATATATATATATATATTTATATATATATATATATATATATATATATATATATATATATATATCAAAATCACTTTTTAAAATATTCTTTTATTAACACTTTCGGTAATTATATACCAATTCTTTCGTTAAACCACATACGTAACTTTCCACTGAACCCTCATACACAAATTTCCTTAAACATACATAAATTCAAATATCCATTCTTTTAACACATCTTATATATTTAATTTAAAAACACTTCCTATTTCACTGCCAACTTCTTAATTCCAAAATCTCTAAACAATTTAACCTTACTTAAACATCCCGAATTCTCAGATTGCCAAATATTCGAAATTCCTTTAAAATTTCTTATCCGTAAATTTTAGTCTTTAACACTTTTGAATTTGTTTACTATTTAATTAAAATACCTCATATATTTGATTGAACAAATTAGCACTTGAAAACACCTGACTAATTTTTCCAATATTGGTAACCGAATGAACTTTGTTTCTCTTGAAATAACATAAAATAATTAAACCTTTACTGGTTAAGAAATGTGCTTACCCGACACCTGGGAAACAATGCAACCTTTTAAAAAGGTCAAATAGACCTGCAATCCTTTTTTGTTAATTATCCCAACACTGATCTTTAGTAATTTGTTAACAATCCAATTCTTCACGACTTTTTTTTTAATTCTCAAAATTTACTTCCTTTTACTAATTGCACAAGACTTTCAGTCTAACTCTTCAAAAAGACGATATATCGATCCCTTATGAAAAAAGCTTCATCTATTCCTTGGGTTTTTCGTTGGTTCGTTACATTACTTCCCTTCCAAGATTGTGAACCAATCTTAAAAAGAAAAAAAAAACGCTATCAAACAAAAAGGATCAGACAACCTTACCTAGTTACTGACGGAAGCTCGTCTTTCCTCCGCCCTTCTTTCATACTCCAACACTCTTCTTTGGACGTTTGGTTTTTCCGGAGCTGGCCCTCTTGATCTCGTCATTGGTGGCTGGTACCAAATCATTAATTCTTGCTGGTTCACTCACTGTTCTTCTGGTTGATCCTCTATCATCATCCGTTCTGGATCTTCACCTACTTCCTGTAGTTCCTCCTGAATGAACCTGGGGGTATAGTAAGGAATGTTATAATTATCTTTAACAATATTGTTTACCTCTACCTCCTCATTTTGTTTTGATGTTTTCTTCCTTGAGACCACTTGATCCTCTTCATCGCTGTCATCCGTAACCTCTATTCCAATTGTATAACTGCCATCTGAACACCTTAATGACCTCTCGAACCTCTGCAAGTTGAACCCATCATCCGAACTGACATCCCACTGTGCAGAGTCTCTCCAATCCAGTTGCTCGTTTGCATCAACAGGCGATGATGTGAAATTTGTTTCTGTTTGCATCACGACCTCAGTTTTTGTGGCCACTTCTTTCTTTCACCTAGGTTTTCCTGTGGCTGTTTCCACAAGGTCCCATATATCCTTTTTATTTGTCCCATGTTTCTTTTTCCTTGTTGTCCTCCTGGGTTGTCCTTCATAAATTAAATAGGTTGGTATTGGTTCCTCTTCTTCCTCTTCAGATTTTGTCTCCCACATCTGTTCTTCTTCTGGCTGGTATGTACTTTCGTCATTCTTAAAATAATTTTGCAAATATTCCGGTGGATCTGCCCATACCTTCAGATGTGCATAATGAACTCTTATCTTCTTCCCATTTCCTTCAATATCATAAGTCATCCCACCTGCGATTACCTTAGTCACTACAAAAGATCCCTCATACCTTTTGCTTAGCTTCTTCTCCAGTGTCCTGTCAACTGAAATAATTTTCCTTTTCACGTTTACCCCTACTGCGTATGGCAGCCAATTTGGATGACCCTCCTTCCATTTGTCCTTTTCTTCTCTTGAGATCGGTAGTATATTTCCTTTCTCATGTTTTTGCACCATCAGTTTCTCAACTGGTGTTATCCCTAATTCAGAATGTTTTGTGTTGGTGTATACCATAACTACCCTAGGCAAACAATCATACCATTCTTTGTATTTTGTCACCGTATTCTTGAGGAACTCCGCAAACGTCCGGTTGACCCTTTCCACAGCCCCGTTAGCCGCCGGTCTATAAGGACTGCTAAATATATGTTCGATACCGTAGGCTTGAAGCATTTCTTTAAATCGGTTATTCCTGAATTCAACTCCGTTGTCTGTCAGTACTTTATATAGTGGTCGTATAAATGTGGGGAGCATTAGCCCTTCGAACGCTTCCATTACGCTCCTCGCAGATTTGTCTTTTAATGGCCTTACTGCGACCTATTTGTTGCAATGGTCTACAGCTACCAAACAGGCGATGTTCCCTTTCCTGGTCCTTGGCATAGCCATGACATCAATAGCTACTAGTTCGAAAAGATTTTCAACATTGATTTTCTATATAGGTGGGAACACAACCTTGTGACCTATTTTATTCAATTGACAAGTTGAACATGTTCGGAATACATCTTGAATGATTAAATGACCTTTAGGGTGCCATATGTACCTTGAAACCAGATCTGATAGCTTCTCACGTCCTATATGGGCTAAATTCTGGTGTGTTACCACACAGATGCTCACCATTTGTTGGAATCTTATGACTGCTCCGAACAGTTTATTCTTGATCCTTTTTACTAAGATGGCACCAATCATTTGTAGATCTTCCCTATACCGATAGTAATCCTTCAGCATCACATAAGTATTCCAAATCCCTTGTTTATTCTTAATTTTCCTTTTTAGCCTTCTGATGACCTTAGATCTCTCCTGTAATTTTATTATTTCCTTAACTGTTATCAAGTTAACATCCGTATTCTAATTATTCACTATTAGATTATAAACATTAATTAAAAAACCATCACTTACCTCATCTGTATAATCTCTGGCCACTAATAATACCTCTGGTACTGGTTCTTTTCGTGGAGTCCTAATTGCTTTTAATAACTTTAGAGATTTGGGTTTCCTATCCAGTCCATACAATTTTCGTTCGTTTATCAAAACATCCAATAAGAATTCACTTAATTCCTGGTGACTTTTCTATTTTATTTTTAAATTTTTATTATCAAATATTTCTTTCAGGCTCAAAAATAAAACTGTTCTGCGTTTGAAAACTTTTTTTGGCCGGTTTGGGTTTTGTTAACTGATTTTTAGCAACTCAAACACGCTGAATCCAAAAATGTAAGTCATTTTATCTAATCAGCTCTAGTTTTTTTTCTCTAACTACTTTTATTATGGATACCGACCCGAAAATTGTGAAAATCAGATTCCAATCATTAGTTCATAGTATAAACTGTATTTTTTTTAATAAATTCTATTAAATATGCCTCAAACCACTACAAATGAAAACATAATTAAAGTAAAAGCCTTATGCATATAGTTTACTGTTAAAATAATTTCAATTTAAGATAAGAAAAATCAGACTTCGTTGCTTCCAAAAAAGTGAAAATTTTGGCACATTATATATATATATATATATATATATATATATATATATATATATATATATATATATATATATATATATATATATATAAATATATAACTCTTTCTTCTTACTATATATATATATATATATATATATACTATATATATATATCATTGACAAAATAGGGTGCTATAATAAAAAAAACTTCCATCCACAATTACACATAAATACAAAAATATGATGATTTGATATTTATTACAAAACAACCCATTAAGTACTTATTTTCTTATAGCCTTTTTTAATGGTTGTATAAGAAGATGATTATGATCATCTCTTTTTAAGCACCAACAGTAGTCTGCTAGCATATTCACTTCCCAGCGGCGCTTATATCTTTCCTCCATTTTTTTTATATCCTGATGGAACCGCTCACCTTGTTCCTCACTGTAATCTCCGCAGTTGTCTGGAAAGTAGTCTAAATGGGAACTAAGAAAATGCATTTTAATTGAAATGTTTGCGACTAATGCTTGAAAGTTCTGCAGCAGTTCGTCTACTTCATGTTCGTAATCTGCACTTCGGTGATTTCGAAGAAAATTTGTCATGACAGATCTGAAAGAGAGCCAAGCCCTTCTTTCATTGTTCACCATAACATCAGTGAAGTGAGGATCTGCAAAAAGTTTTTTAATTTGCGGACCGTCGAAGATTAATGCTTCTATTTTACCGTCACTTAGCTTTGGAAATGCATTTTTTCAGGTAACAGATAACATCGCCATCTTTGTTTAGTGCTCGGACGAAATTCTTCATAATTCCAAGCTTTATATGTAGAGGTGGAAGTAAAACATTTTTAGGTTCGATAAGAGGGTAAAACAAAACATTGTGATGACCTGGTTCAAGTTCATTTCTGATCGGACATTGGCGTTGTGTGTAATGTTCCTTACTTGCTTGACTGTCCCAAAGACACAAGAAACATGAATATTCAGTGTAACCCGCTAGTTGACCCAGCAAAATAGATATTACCTATAAAAAGAAACATGGAGTAAATTAATTTACTTTGTATTGAATATAAAATAACCATCTTTCTTTCTCAAATGAATAAAGATACAAATTTTCTGAAATATTGATATATTCTTACCTTCATGTCTCCACATATCTTCCAATTGTGTGTTTCATAGTTTAAAACCTGAATCAGATGCTTCAGGTTGTCGTATGTTTTAGTAAGCATCACTGAAAAACCAACAGGAACATATGCCATCTTGTTACCATGATTAAGAAGAACTGCTTTTAAACTTTTGGTTTCTACAGGAACATACTCCACACCCAATTCGTTAATGAGACCTTTCACATCATTGCAGTAAGTAAGATATAAGGAATGGTCAGCAGTGAAATATTTACCAAACTCCCTTTCACGATGGCTGTAACTATAAAATGTTTCTGAACTTAAAAAATTGTGTTCGCGAGGCCGTGACCCAAACAATTGAGCTGATTCTTTGGACAATCCCAAATCCCTAGTCAAATTGTTAAGTTCTGATTGCCTTAAAGGCTTAGGTTGATTCATCTCAGAAGTGGCTTCATACATAAAGGAACCATCATTATCATCATCGACAGCAGCATCACGTAATTCGTCTTTGGAGTCTTGCGTCAAGAAAGTTTCGTCTGGATGATTGAGAATTGGAATTCCTGGACCATGAGGTACCAGTTTTATGGCAGATGAAACTTCAGGATATTACACGTGTTGCTTGTTCTTTCGATTTATTCCTAAAAGCAAACAAAACAAACCTAAATGCAATTGCTACTTCCAAATGTATATATTACATTTTTAATACGATAAAAGAAAACTTATTCATAAATATGTCATACCTGCTTAATTCGTCATGCAGAAGTAACAGTCACTAACATGATCTTCGCCTTCCCTCCACACCATTGAAACATCAAAGGGGAGAGACTTTTGTTTTCCCTTGCTCCAACTCCTTAAACCTTCAACGCACGTTTTGCAGCAGACATGAGGAGCAAAGGTTTTATCCTGATCTCCAAGTTTTACTCCAAAGTAAGCAAATTAGCTTTTTTTTAACAAAGGTTGTTATATTCATTTTCTGTTCGGGAAAGTGACTTTCCTACAAATGAAACAAAAACGGTCAGGATCATTTCTGCCCTTTCTATTCGTTTCTGAAATCCAGGAAAGGTTTTATATTATTGCAAGTCGTGAACAATAGGCAAAAACATAAACTCGAATAATAATGCAAAATTTAAATGTGCAAAAATAGAATTAAAATACATAAAACAAACATATATATATATATATATATATATATATATATATATATATATATATATATATATATATATATATATATATCACTACAAATATATATAAATATATATATATATATATATATATTCTATATATACACAGACACTCTTACCATATATATATATAATATATATTAATATATATATATATGTTTATATATATACATATATATATATAACAACATATATATATAAAATGTGCATAATGTATATAATAATATATATATATATATATATATATATATATATATATATATATATATATATATATATATATATATATATATATATATATATATATATAAATATATTAATTTTAAATTTATATATATATATATATACCTTAACACATAATAATATATAATAATATATATATATATACTAATATGTATATATATATGCTGTTGCTCAAAAATATATAATATTTATTTTATTTATTTAAAAATATATCATCTACCATCGATGTTGTGCCACAAGATTTTCTGCTGACAGTTAAATATGTATATATGTATATATATATATATATATATATATATATATATATATATATATATATATATATATATATATATATATATATATATATATATATATATATATATTCTCCTTATTCCAATTTCGAAAAGCTAAATTTTTAACTATTTTCAAAATATTTTGGATCGGCTCTAGATCAAAAACCTGACCTGATTGGATTAAATGAATAGCATTTTGGAATTCAGAGTTTCGAAAATATATATATATATATATATATAACCTTATATATATAATATATATATATATATATATATATATATATATATATATATATATATATATTTAGCTGAAAAAACCCAAACCGGGAAAATGTCGCAGACCAGTGTAATGAATCAGCACCACCTGGTACTAACCTTATAACTTGCAATCCTTTTGGTAATGCCTCTGGATCAGTAATATCAACCTCTTCATCTGGTTTCCTCTGACAACGCGACCATGTGTCTGCGAAAACGTTGTCCTTTCCTGGGTAGTAATGGATTTGAAAATTATATTCGCTTAAGTCATCCAAAACTCGAGCCAATTTTCTGTCCTCCAGCTTCATTGTATGTAAGTATACCAATGGACGATGATCTGTGTATAGAATAAAGTCCTGACCTAGTAGAAAAGGGCGAAACCTTTTAATTTCCCACCGTATGGCTAATAATTCCCTCTCGATTGTTGATGTTTTTCGTTCACATGCAGTTAATGAATGCGATTTGTAAGCAATTACCCTTCTGCTGCCTTCTTGTTCTTGACACAAGCCTGCACCCATACCAAATCCACTTGCGTCGACATAGAATTTTAATTTTTTGCTACCTTCTGAGAAATCTGGAAATGCTAGTTCCACCGATTGTTTCATCAGCTCCTTCAGTTTTTCGAAAGCCTTAATCCTTTCGTCCGTCCATTCGATTTTATCTTTCCTTTTACCTCCGGTTAAAGCGCTTAGGTGTGCTGTTACTAGTGACAATTTTTAATAAATTTTCGTTGAAAGTTAATCATTCCTAAGTATCGTCTTAGCTCTCCCACATTGGTTGGTCTCTCCAATTTGTCAACTTGATCCATGTATTCAGGGAGTATCCTAATCCCTGTTCTGCTGATGATGTGTCCAAGAAATTTGACCTCTTTCTGAACCCAGCTGCACTTGCTGACTTTGACTTTGAGGTTTGTTTCACAGAACCTCTGTAAGACCTGCTCAATCAACATTAAATGTTCCTTGAATCCTTTTGATATTAACAAGACATCATCGAAATAAACCAGTATCTTTTCACAGCTAAAACATGTTAATATTCGCTGCATCTCCCTCTGGAATGCTTCAGGCCCATTCTTCAACAAGAAACTTAGCCTTTTAAATCTGTATTGGCCGCTGACCGTTGAAAATGCCGTGATATCCTTACTCGCGTCTTCTAGCTACATTTGATAATATCCTTTTACTAGATCCAAGCTGGTATAGTATTGTACGCCATGACATATAAAGATGGTTTCGTTTATACTTGCCATCGGAAACCTATCAGCCTCTGTCACTTAATTTAAGCGGCGATAGTCAATACACAATCGACGCGTTTCATCCTTTTTTCTAACTGGTACTACCGGAGAACTCCACTCTGCTGCACAAGGTTCCACGATGTCTTTCAAGCATAGTTCCTTTACTTGGTTTTTAATATCATCATTAGTTTTTTGGTCGAACCTCCTCGCCCTTTGATAAATAGGAGTGTAATCATGTAATCGTATCTTATATGGAGTCATATATGTCTTGCTGATGTCCGAATCTCCTTTAATAAATGCTTCTTTCCATTTATTTAAAACATCCGCAATGTACTCCCGTTGTTTACTTAGTTAATTCTTCTATGAAGTTAATTTCCTTCTGCAGTTTTTCCTTTGTCCATTCTTTTTCAATGGTTCCTTGATTCCTTGTTTCCTGTACTGTTTTAATGACTATACAATCATTACTTTGGTATCTTCTCAAGTTTTCCTCATCTACTGCCAAATGAGTTATTCCTATTTTTTCGCCTCTTCCCAGTTTCAAATGGCCTGGTATTAGCTTCTTTATTAGTATATTTCCTTCATCCTTGTTCCATTGTACCAACCCTGGTAGTAATTTGAACCTTTTATTGTACCCTCTTTGGTTGTATTCTTCTCCCTCAAAAAATAGCTCTTCAGGTTGGGTATCGTAGTGCTTACCATTCCTGGGTTTAATTCCTTTAGAGCCCAATTTAGCCTTATCCTGGTTCCCACCTTCTGCATGGTACACTCCCGTTGTTGTGTTGATTGTTTCCAGACCTTTATTCCTCATCTTTGGCATCCTTTGTGGTAGTGCGCTTGTGGTATTTAGAATTTGTTTGGTTACAAATTCTTCGGCTTCCTGATCCAATACCACACATCCTTGATTTACCGGGTTAGCTTCTGAAGAGCAAGTTATTTCGGAGGGTCACTCCGACTTGTTCCCGGTGCTGACGGAGCTCCCTTGTTTCCCGAATTTTTTTGTGTCTTCCTTTTTTATATCCATTCTGCTATTTCTTCTCTCAAAGGACAAGTGTCCCTCCAATGTCCTGTTTGTTCGCACAGAAAAAATCTTTTAAAGGTTCTTCTTTCATCTTGCACCCGTCTGTTTATATCCTGTTGATCATGTTGTCTATAGTTGCTTCTTGGTTCGCATTCTCTTGTTTGATTCTCGCTACTCCCACATCTCAAACACCATCCTCTATACTTCCAACAATCCCTTTTCATATGACCTAATTTATTGCAGCAACAGCATTTGATCCTCTCATTTTCATATGTTATCCTATTATTTCCTCTTGTTCCAGGATCTCGCTGGTACACTGGTTTACCATATCGAACATTTTGCAATGTTGCCAATATCGTTCTTGAATTCATCCTCATGGTCATCCAATTTGTCCTCGTCTTCCGCCTAGTTTAGTTTGTCCTTCCAGCGGACCTTTGAGCTTTCCTTCTCACCTCCCATCTTTATTTTAACTCCTCTTGCTATTCCTTTTAGTAAACAATTTAGGAACTGTTTCTTCAGTACTTGCTTGTCCCTTTCTTCTACTTTAGTGGCCACCTCATAT
>JABUQX010098245.1:0-12500 GCA_015478945.1 Trachelipus rathkii
CGCAATATATACTGTATCGCGAAGTCGCGTTAAGCAAGGCCTATGCAATGTTAAAATCTCTTTCAAAAATTCGTGACGTCATAGAGGATACGGGGTCTTCTTTTCTATTGCCAAGGCTTTCAATTTTGACTAAGGTATCTAAAAATCTGTAGAATCTGTATGCAAGTGCTACTTTTTTTTATCGTGTAGTGTGTACTAATTTTAAGTATTTTTAAGTATATTAATATAATATACAATTGACATTGTGACTTAAATTAAGATTTTAAGAGTTATACTACTATATGAACGTTTTTGTTTCATTATAGGCTTCATGAATTTCATATTTCGATCTTCCAAGTTCAATTGCATGCCAAAAATCATCATAGGAAGAGTTTCTTTTCATTGAAATCAAATCAAATGAAAGTTAATATAATTATTTTTTTTTAGTTTAAAACAAAATTCAACCTATTTTCTTATGGTTTATTTTTAAAAAACCAAATGTTATGGCTTTTATAACTTATTATTATTAGAAACTCGTAAAGCAGTACTTAGGCTTCACATTTTAACCTAGGCCCAGGTCAGTTTGTTTTGATATATAATTAAGATGTAATTTGAGTATTATTATTTAAAGTACTATTTTGTTTAATTGCCTTATTTTAGGATATATATATATATATATATATATATATATATATATATATATATATATATGTATAATATATATAAAAATAATATAAAATATATATATATATATATATATATATATATATATATATATATATATATATATATATATATATATATATATATATATATATATATATATATATATATATATAATAATAAATAATAATAATAATAATAATATATATATATATATATGGTGAAGGTAACCAATAGGGAAGTGAAAACTATAGACTTTTAAATAAACTTTATTTAGGACAAAAGTTTACTATTAATATGTAGAACCTAAAAACCCCGTATTAAAACAAACAAATCAAAAAAAAATTTCGTATTTTTTTTAAGTAATTCAAGTAAAAGACGCTTACTTTCGCGTAGTCTATTTTTTGGTACATTTTAGCTGTTGCCAGATTTTCTAATGGTTCACGAGAAAAAAGCGAATTTTTTTACGTACACTTTAGTAATATTTTTATGAATTATACGAAAAAAAAGTTACTATTTTAAAAACTATAGACTTTTGAAAGAAGTTTATTTAGAATAAAATTTTCAATCTTTATATTGAACCTATATAGAATGTATTGAAAAAAAAATGGAAAAATTTTTTTAAAATTTTTTTTATATAATTAACTTCGAGAGACGCATGCTTGTCCCGGTTCTTTTTTGGTACCTTTTAGATCTTGCAACACTTTCTAATGGTTTGCGAGAAGAAAACGAATATTTTTTTTGTATACTTTAGTATATTTTTGATTATTTTTTGGCGTTTTTGATTTGGCAAGAATTCTTCTAAACGGAAAAAGTTCTCCACTTTCCCATTTGATTTGTCAATATTCTTTCAAACGGAAGAAATTTCATATAGAAATCTGGAATTTTGAATTTTTCTTCCTTCCGTAAGGTTGCTAGTTTTGTTCTTAGGACTCCTGAGTTTTTATTTTTATAAGTTTGTGACGTCACATGAAATCGTTAAAAAATGTTTTTTTAATGTTTTTAAGTTTTCGAACCACTATTTTATCTTCGAAATATATTAATTATGTTATTTTCTAATGAACTGGTGAAATATAATTATAAAAAATTACAAAATTGCGAAATATTTTTTCTGTTAGAATTTTTGTGAGGTCACTTGAAAGATTGTATATATATATATATATATATATATATATATATATATATATATATATATATATATATATATATATATATATATATATATATATATATATATATATATATATATATATATATATATATATATATATATCTATATAAATATATATATATATATATATATATATATATATATATATATATATAGTTATGTACTGTATTTATTTTTATATATATATATATATATATATATATATATATATATATTATATATATATCTTTTAAACTAATGGGAACCCCAAGGGTATAAAGATGGAAGGAGTCAGGGTCTCTCGGCCTTCCGGGGAAAGACAGGGTAGGACTATTTCCCCCCCAGTCTCCGGAACCCCCGCTCTCTGGTATTTGGGTGTCGCGGGGACCTCCCTTCCCTCCACAGAATTGCTGAAGCATGCCCTGCTGTTCCCACAGCAGCAATGCGCCACCTACATGGTTGTATGTAAAATAATATATATATATATATATATATATATATATATATATATATATATATATATATATATATATATATATATATATATAACTCTTTCTTATATATATATATATATATATATATATATAATTTAGTTACCCTAAGAAAAACCAATTTTCTCTCTATTCTGGCAACAAAAAAAAAAGTACCAAATAATTTCCAGAAAATGCTTGAACTTTCAAATTTTCAGTTTAGTCGCATTTCTGACATTGGAGATTTTTTTTTTTTTTTTTAGTCTCGTAAATTTTTGTTGAAATTTATCAAATATTGGTAAATATTTATAGAAGTAATATATACTGTATACTTTTTTTTTTTTTTTTTTTTTGTTTTTTTTTTTTTTTTTTTTTTATATAGGAAACTTTTGTTCTAAATAAAGTTTTGCAATAAACCTATACTTTTTCCTTCCTTTGTGGTAACCTTAGCCATATATATATATATATATATATATATATATATATATATATATATATATATATATATATATATATATATATATATAAGAAGTAAAAAGACTAACAGAATCTGAAACGAATAAATGTTAAGCAACATATCTTCATTACTAGAGTATTTTTATATATTTAGATTGTTATTTCATTATTATTTGATTTTTTATATTTCAAACCATATAAATCCATATGTAGTACATTGAATTATATAGATAAGGTAAATTTTGATATAACCTTATTTACAAATAAATTTGATAAAAAGAAATAAATCATATTGGAACATGATAAATTTTAATTTAATTTCCGTAAAAACTACCATCATAATTGCATAGTAAATATAGATGTCACAGGCCTGGCATCTTTTACAGATTTTTCTGTAGATTTCATTTTAAACTGGCAACGTTGTTTACAACTTTTACGTTATTCTTCTTCTCGGAGAAGGAAAGGGTTTTTTAAAAGTTGCACCAACTTATAGATAAGGTAAATTTTGGGTGAATAGAGTAATAGGGGATTTTTGAGGTGAGGCTGTCATTTTGTTCTCTGTTAGGTATTGTTCCAGTTGGTTTATGTATTTTATGCAGTTCTCTTCATGCTATATTTATAGATGAACTTTGGGCTGTGATTGATAGGTCGCCTGCATAACTATTCCTTTTTATGGAAGGGGAAGTAGGATAAGGAAGATCGTGCATGAAAAGGATAGGTGTGGGTGAGAGAATGACCCCAAGAATGACTCCATTATATAATTTATATGAACGGGAGGAGTTGCAACTTTGGATGACTCTTGCTGCATGACCACATAGGATGTTTACTATTATTTTTTTTTACTTTGATGGATATGTTGGTATTTAAAACTTTACCTATTAAAGGGTGACGGGGGCCTATATCAAATACCTTGTTACTTGATATCTATTGATACATAGGGAGTTATAGGTCCTTTTTAGAGAGGTTTTATCCCACAAAATCACTTAACACCCCTTTGGTGAGGTCACTTAGTTTTTCGATTCCCTGCACCCCCGGTAGAGGGATGCTGTGCCTCTAAATTATGATTTTGACTGCGGCAGCATTAAAAATAGATGAAAAAAACAAACAAATTGATATATACATATATATATATATATATATATATATATATATATATATATATAATATATATTTATATATACATATATATATATATATATATAATAATATATAATAATAATAATAATATATATAATATAATAATAATAATAATATATATTTATATATAGAAGTAAATAAATAAATAATATAATATATATATATATATATTATACATTAATAAAAATTTTGAATAATTTTTATTTATGTTTATAGATTTTTGGAATCTTGAGAACAAGATATAGAGACAGATATAAAAAAATATATATATATATATATATATATATATATATATATATATATATATATATATATATATATAAATATATATATATATATATATATATATATATATATATATATATATATATATATATATATATATATATATATATATATATATATATATATATATATATATATATATATATATACCTTAGACCACCGTTAGGTGTAAGGGCTCCAAAAATTAAATTTTAGCTGTACTACCACCAAAACGATATATAGAGAAATAATAATAATAATAATAATAATAATAATAATAATAATAATAATAATAATAATAATAATAATAATAATAATAATAATAATAATAATAATAATAATAATAATAATAATAATAATAATAATAATAATAATAATAATAATGATAATAATGATAATAATGATAATAATAATAATAATAATAATTTTTTTAATTTTTCTAATATTTTTGATGTTGCGGAGAGAGAGAGCAAGGATTTGAGGGTCTGTACGAGGAGGCAGGATTTTTAGGTGGTTTATTAAATCAAATTGGCTGGATTTTTGGGCGGATTATTAGATCCAATAGGCAATATTTTTAGGTGGTTTATTAGATCCAATAGGCAATATTTTTAGGTGGTTTATTAGATCAAATAGGCAGAATTTTTGGGTGGTTTATTAGATCAAATAGGCAGGATTTTTGGGTGGATTATTAGATCAAATAGGCAGGATTTTTGGGTGGATTATTAGATCAAATAGGTAGGATTTTTAGGTGGTTTATTAGATCGAATATTAGTATATTATGTATAGTATTTCCAAAAGGATGGTAAAGTGTTGCTTTACCATGGGATGTTAAATATTTGTTTTAGGGCTTCGATTGCGACACGTCTCAGATGTTGATGAAAATGTTGGATATGTGATAAGGTAAATCTTTTAGATTATTTATATATATATATATATATATATATATATATATATATATAAATATATATATATATATATATATATATATATATATATATATATATATATATATATATATATATATATATATATATATATATATATATATATATATATATATATATATATATATATATATATATATATATAAAATATATATAAATATATATATATATATATATATATATATATATATATATATATATATATATATATATATATATATATATATATATATATATATATATATATATATATATATATATATATATATATATATATATGTAATTTCTTTATTTGTTAACTTTAATGGCTTCTTTCCTTTTCATATTTTATTTTTTGTTTTAACTTTTAGTTGATTTGTGTTTCTCTCTTTTTTTTTCACAAGAACTTTAAAAAAAATAAAAATTCCTCGAAAATGATAAAAAAATATGAAATAAATTTTTTTAAAGGGACATAAAAATATTTTGTAAAACAATAATATTAACACAAAGTCGGATATCTATTCGAATTATATTATTTCTAATATAGATCTTCAACTACTAATGTTGCCATGTTAAAATCTATCCATAAATTGACTCATTTTCCTTTTTTTTTTTTTTTTTTTTGTTGTTGTTGTCATTAGTTTCAGTCCTTATTTTCTCGTTTCCTTTTCTTTTCTTTTTTTTTATATTTTAAACAGGGATAAAAGAAAACTTAGGCTTATTGTCCACTTGGTCTATTCCTGGATGGTCTCTCAGGAATTGCTCTATCAGGAATCGAGGGAAAACCCAATCTTGAAATTTATGGCATTGACCCTGGTTTCTCTTTTCTTTGTTGTTGTTGTTGCTGTGTCGTTGTTGCAGTTTTTGTCGTTGTTTTTGTTTTTGTAGTTTTTGTTCTCTTTGTTGTCGTTGTTGCTCCTGCTGCTGTTGTTGTTATCGTTCTTGTTTTTATTGTTGTTGTTATTGTTGTTGATATATTGTTGGTACGGCAATAACAATATGGTTATAAATTTTTTGCTGTTGACTATATATATATATATATATATATAGTATATATATATATATATATATATATATATATATATATATATATATATATTTATATATATACCTATATATATATATATAATCAGAAGCACCATCATCATCTACCTCGGGAGTTGCTGGTTATCATTAGAAACGATCAATCTTCTACAAATTTCATAAAATTTTTTTAAAACGAACTCCATAGTATACAGATAATATCTTCGCCCCTCTCTAAATTACGCATCAACCGTCTGGTCCCCCACAATTTCAAAAACTAACATTAAAAAACTAGAAATTGTTCAAAATAGAGCCCTCAGGATAATAACCGGTTGCCTCCCTTCAACACCTATACACCAATTTCTGACTGAGACAAAACTCCTCCCTATAAGGGCCTGATCTTAACATTATGGGATTTAAATTTTACAGACAATATCAACACAAATATGATCTCCTTAGAGACAACCCAAACTCTGCCCTCACCATACACAGAGCCTCCCATAATCACACAATAGATATCACCCACATGACACCTATAATTAACATAGAACACCTACACCTTAGAAAACTAACCGAATCTTTCTGTATCCAAACACGTATACCCGAGATCTCCAACACGGAACAAATTATGCACAGCCAAACACGGGTAATGCTGTCGCTGTTCCACTGCACCATGGGTACCACCCCTCTCTTCAGGAATACAAATTTAAATCTTTAGACGATCCTCCCCCCCCCCTACTCTCAAAGATGTCATTCCCAATCAATTGATAATACAAAACATCTCATTACAGATTGCCATGCTTTGGCTAACATGAGACGCAATTTCAGTACCCTTATTTTAACAGATCTCTGAGCTCAGTCAGCAATGGTGGCAAAGGCCAGAAGCTTACTAAATTCCCTTGGAGATTTGGAAAAATTGAAAACCAAGGGCCAAATTAAAGCCTGAAATGCCCCAATGAGCGACGCATAAAATTGTGCAAATCTAAGTAAGTTGGAAAAATAGATAAACGGAGTGTGTTCCTGACTTTACCTGTGGAGTACATATAAAAGTGAACATAAAAGTTAAGTCTGAGTCAGAGAGTGGGAATGATAAAGGATGGGACTATCCAAAATAAGGGTCTCAGCTCTCCTTAAAGGAGGTGGTAAAGGACTGGAAAATTCAAAAGTGCAATGCAAATTATGATACTAATAGTATAAGAAGAGTGAGGGAACAGTTCGACGAATAGAAAAACTGGAGAGAGTTCGCTAGAGTAGGAGAGTCAACAAGTCGACAGCTCTAGAGTCTAGACTACACCATCAAGAAAGCAATATTTGTCCAACCACCCCAAATATGGGATTCCAACTACATACAAGGGCGAATAACGTCCATATGCGGGGCTAGTAACTGGAGGCACCTCAGAACGCCCAACGTCCTAGAACCTTGTTAGAAAGAACATAATGTGATCCTTCTTAAGAACAAATATATTAAGAACAGAAGAATGCTAGAATTGTGTTTTCAAAAGAAGATATTATGGTTGTGTATAAGATTATGTCAAGTAGATAGATGAAGAAAGAGAGTTATTGAGACATTGAAGATAACCATCTTATCTTTATCATAACAATAGATAAGAAAAAGATCAAGAGTCTGTTGCTTCATTGCTACCTTCCAAGCATCATTTAATTGCTTCTGAATGGGTAGTCTTTCTAATTTGAAAGGGTAATGATGACAGGAGTTATCAGGCTAAGAGTTGATAGGAGGCACAGTTGTGACAGATAGATCACTGATGCAAAATAAAAAAGAGTTGGAGATAGAACAGAATTATGAGGAACACCACAATTGATAGATTTAAAGTATAAATGATGGCTATCCACAACAACAGCCATAGAAACGAATGGAACGGAATTCAAGAGAAAGTTACAAAGGGAAGAATAAATACTGAAAGAAGTAAGTTTAGAAATTAAGTTTTGGTGCCAGACTTTATCGGAAACCTTCGATATGTTTAGCGTCACGCAAAAAGGTTCAACGAAATCAGGAAGGGCAAAGGACCAAGAGTCAGAGAGAAAGGAAGGAAGAGAGAGAGAGAGAGAGAGAGAGAGAGAGAGAGAGAGAGAGAGAGAGAGAGAGAGAGAGAGAGAGAGAGAGAGAGAGAGAGAGAGAGAGCTCCTTACATAAGCCATACTGGCAATCAGAGATATAATTTGAAGATTAATCTAAATCTTCCTGTTAAGAAAATATAGGTGTAGTGTTTGCTAGACTTAACCAGTGGAGTAAAATATCAGATTGAGCATAGAAGTTAAGTCTGAGGTCAGGGAACTGAACAGAAAATAAGATAACGAGTGTTTTGACTGACGTGTCGCTCCGAATCGTCCTCAAAGAAAGAGGTATGGAACTGGAGTGTTCAGAAGAACAATGTTCGTTGTAATAGCAATAGTATAAGAAGAGTGATGGAACAATTTGTCTGGCAGAAAGAGATTGGAGAGAGCTTGTGAAAATATGACAGTTATTGAGATTAAAGGACAGACTCCACCTTTTTAAAGAGAGGTGTTTGAGTAGAACCACAACATATAAGTGAGGTATATTCAATAGTGGGGCGAACTAAACCCTTATAAGAGCAAGCAGCTGAGTTGGTGATATATATATATATATATATATATATATATATATATATATATATATATATATATATATATATATATATATATATATATATATATATATATTAAAGGTAACCACCACTCTCAAGCAGGGCCCTTTTAAAGAAGGGGTAGAATAATGAAATGTAAGAAAGCCCACCCAAATCCAAGCCGTACCCAATTCTCTCATTTGAGGTCAAACACAGGATTTAAAGAGAGGAAGAGTAAATAAATATAGCAGGAAAACAGATGATGGCAAAGAATTTCACAGAACAGAAGTAGCTGACAAAAAGGAGGCCTCACAACGGGCAAGTCAAATAAAGTGAGGAAACTAGATGTAAGGAGTGTGTAATGTGCGCCAGATTTACCAGTACATGTAGTATTCATATAAAATTCATATGAGATCAAGGCACCCCTTATGCTACGGGATCAACGCAGATGTGATGGAATGCGAGAGATCAGCTCCCTTGAGCATATGCCGTTGTAGTACCTATAGAAGCAAATAGTGCGCCAGCGTCATTTCACGGAGATAGAGGGTCAAGGGAGTTTGAAAGCAGGGGACAGTTTATTAGTCTTTAAACCATAAACTCAACCATATCCAAAGAAGGGTGAAAACGGATCCCCCCAAAACGTGAGAACAGTACTCCATACAAGGGAGGATAAGACCCTTATATAATTGGAGTAACTATTGGGAAGAAAAAATTACCCCATTCTGAATAGAACTTCCACTAACCTTTGTGAAATAAGGTTTCCATGTCTATTTATTGTTTATGTTTTGACCAAGAATGTTTGTTGTTTACAGGTGAGACATTAGAGCCGTCGAAGGAGATGGGAAATTTAGGAGGTGTTTTTGAGAGGGAGATGTGAAGAAGTTAAGTTTTTAAATAGTCGAATTTCACAAGGTTGAGCCAACGCCTACCGGGAAATCCCATCTAGATTGGCAAGAAAAGAATCGGAGAGCTGAAGCTGAGAAACAATTTTAAATGCAAAAGAGGGAGCAGATATTAAATGAATTGAGAACGATTTTTTTTACAGGTTACCACCACCCACGGAGGAGGGGGGAGGAGGGGCAGAATAATAAAATGAACAACATAGCAAAATGAAAGGCTCTTCCAAATGTAACGTAAATCAAATAATATCCATACAACTATTCCGGGCCGAATAAAAATTATATATATATATATATATATATATATATATATATATATATATATATATATATATATATATAACTATATACTATGTAACATATATATATATATATATATATATATGAATATCCACCACCTTTCCCAGACTGGGGTATGGTGCGACACATGCAAACAGAAAAGTAGAAGAATATGACGCATATATATATATATATATATATATATATATATATATATATATATATATATATATATATATATATATATATATATATATATATATATATACATATATACTATATATATATATATATATATATATATATATATATATATATATATATATATATATATATATATATATATATATATATAACGCATAATTGAAGAAACTCAGTTTTGTTCTGAACAATACTTATAATATCTCTCTTTGCTCATTTATTAGTCAATGCTGTTGTCCCTTTTACATCAAACCAATCTTAAGTTTGTGAATGGAATTCTAAATGATATTAAAATGTAATAATAAGAATGTCACACGTTATATCACACGTTATCTTTTTTATAATTCTCATTTCCAATGCATATAAAAATTATTTTCTTAGAAAAAGAAGTTTTTATACAATACTTGAAAATGAATAAGAAGTTCTTTTATTATTCACTGCTGATGCTAATTAAAATAAGAAAAAAATACTGAAGCCTGTTAAGATGTCACTTTATTATCTGCAAAAGTATTGCAAAAAATTGCCTTGCAAATGGAAATAGGAAAGGAATGAAAAGGGAGAACAGGCAAAATAGTTAATAAAAGAAAATTAAAAGGGAAAATAGTGTTTTGAGAAGAGGATGCAGAAAGAAAATTATAACTTGTAGATTTGTTAAGTACACACACCTATTACAATTGCATAAAATAGAATTTCACTGTATTTTATTGTATTTTTATTGTATTGTTAATGTATTATAGGTTTCCAAGATGTTTTTAATTACATGAGAAGAATAACCTGGTTTTCAATTATATTCTATTATTTCTCAAGTACAATTTAAAGAAAAAATAAAGGGGAATATTGATTAAAGTTTTAAAGAAAATTTAAAATATTTTAATAATTTATTAATTTTAATTATTAAAATTATTAAAGGTTATGGAAAAAAAAAGGATAAAAAACCCGCTATGTAGGATCATTGTTTTTATAAATAAAAAATTTTTTTTTTTGTTAAATATATATATATATATATATATATATATATATATATATATATATATATATATATATATATATATATATATATATATATATATATATATATATATATATATATATATATATATATATATATATATATTTCTAAATACAAAAAAAAATATTTCAAATATTAAAAAATTCTTCTTCTTGCTCTCTTAGCAGAATAATTATTTATAATTTCCACCTTTTTCACTGTGTTGCCATGATGAACTCTCATTAAAACCAGTTCTGTTAGTCTTTCCACCCCAGTATAATTGAGAAAGTTCGTTCGCAGACTTTTCAGAGTAGAGAAATATCTTTCCGCAGTGCAGGATGAGAGTAAGAAAGATGCTATAATCCTTATCAATCCAAATGTGACTTTATTGGTCAAATTGGATTGATAAGGATTATCAATCCAATTTGGATTGATTTGGATTGATAATCCTTATCAATCCAAATGTGACTTTATTGGTCAAATTTATTTTAAACATTTGCAAAATGTTTAATAGATACCTATTGAATCATTTTACAAAATAATTGGTAAGTTTGCATCTCTGGTTCGAAGAACTTGCTCTTTAACTGGTTTGAAAAATCATCAGGAAAACGGATTGAAATTTCTTTGTTTCATTTCGTTTAACATTGATTCTGACACGAAATATTCTCATTTCTTCATACATAATTAACACATAACAGAAGTTCTATTGAAATACCAAATTGTTTGTTTTGTTTTTGTTTTTGTTTTTTCGCGAAAATCTATCAAGAAAAGGATCACATTCTTTTAATATGATTGAGATCAGTTGCTGTCACTAATAATGGAGACTGCAAAATAGTACTTATTGGAAGAGTGAAAGAGAATAAAGTTGAAACTTTATAACCAATTCACTCGTGATTACAGATATCCAAAGATTAGAGTTTTTTTTTAAGAAGGTTTAATATCTTGATCCATTTCAAGCCCCACTAAAACTTCAGTAATTGCTTTGAATTGCTTTAATAAATCGTGGCAATCCATCGTGACTTTCTACCCACCCTGTTTCTCACATTCGTGTTAGCTTCGTTCATTTAATCTCTGATAAATTAAAATAGAGTAAGAGTCTGCCTTGGTGATCTAAAATACAGTGTTTCCACTGTGTCAATAGTTTCTAATCCCTTGTATTCTATAAAAAAAAAAATACAAACAGCAAATATACATACAACCACACTTTACACTTAGACAGTTTGAATACTTCTAAAACTTTCTTCATTGCTTTCTTCATTTCTTCATCGTAATTGTCCAATTAGAAAGTCATTGTTTATTTTTTCAACCGTCGTAGTATTTATTGCTTTCACTAGAAATTCTTTTTTTGATTCTTTCAACATACACTAATCCTAAAAAATCTTCACGAACCACAAATAGATTTTTTTCATATCTATTAATATATAATCTTCATTTGCTTTGATTAATATTTTTATTATTCTTATAA
>JABUQX010098245.1:17500-20000 GCA_015478945.1 Trachelipus rathkii
AAGATTTAAAGTATTTAAAGATTTAAAGTATTTAAAGACTTAATAGATTTAAAGGAGGAACCTGTGGCCGACTACATCAGCTGCTATACAAAGAACGGAAAGAAAATCATGGAAAAGACCAAATAGGGAAGCTGGTACCAAAAGGTCGACAGGGAAAATAATCGACAGGTCATATGGTTGATATTTATAAAAAAAATCTGGTTATTTAAGTTTCTCTAACGAATCCAACAAAACTTAACCTAACCTAACTTAACGCAACCTAACCTAACGCCTGTGCGGGAAATTGTTCTGAGGTCGTGTCGAACATTTGACCTGTCGACTATTTTCCCTGTCGACAATTTGGGCTAGTCCCCCCCCCCCAAATAGAGAAGGGTAGACAATACAAAAAATAATAAAATATAAATATAATAAGCACATTTGATTTTATTTCAACATTTTTATAAAACGTACAAGACTCTATGGAAAGACACGATTAAAACGTGGTGATGTAACAATTACAGCTCTACGCCCCTCCGAAGACACAGCACGCATAAAGTTACAGCAGTATATAGACCAGCTTGAGCAGTGGCTGACAATGAACAGAATGACAGCATCCCCCCCCCCAAAAAAAATCCTCAATAACGTTGCACACAACTGATAGGAATGGGTGAGATTTCCATCCAACAATTTACCTTTCAAAGTCGAATTGAGAGAGCTCTAACAGGAACAAACTTTGTCCAGCACAAAGAAACCAACTCTACAGTATACAGATAATATCTTCGTTCCTCCCTAAATTACGAATCGCCCGCATGGGACCCCACAATTTCAAAATCTAACATTCAAAAACATTCAAAAAAGTTGTTCAAAATAAAGTCCTTGGGGTTATAACCTGTTGCCTCTACACTTATACACCACCTTCTGACTGAAACAAAAATCCTCTCTATGAAGACCTAAATTGGCATGATAGGATGTCAATTTTATAGTAAATTATTTTCAACAGATCACATCCTACACCAAACATTTCATCATGAACCCGTATCTAGAAGGATGAAAGCTACGCCAGCGTAATATTATTCTAATATTTACAATAGCGTGCCCATACACCACATGACACCCCTATAATTAAACACATTGATACTCAACTGCCCCAAGAAACTATCTCTGCATACCAAAAGAATACCATACTCCAATCACGTTTACCCGAAATATCCAACACGGAACAAACCTTGCATTGCCAACATGGGTAATTTCTGTCATTGCTCCGCTCTGGGTACCGGGTACCACCCCTCTCTTCAGGAATACAAATTTAAATCTTTAGACGATTCCTCCCCCCTACTGTCAAAGATGCCATTCCCAATCAATTGATAACACAAAACATCTCATTACAAATTGCCATGCTTTAGTTAACATGAGACGCAATTTCAGTAAACTTATTTTAACAGATCTCTGAGCTCAGTCAGCAATGGTGGCAAAGGCCAAAAGCTTACTAAATTCCACTAAGATTGGAAAAATTGAAAACCAAGGGGAAATTTAAAGCCTAGAAATTCCCCGATGCGCGGACGCATTGAAATATTATGCAAAATCTAATAAGTTGGGAAAAAAAACAGATAAAAGGGAGTGGTTCTTTGAAACTTTACAAGTGGAGGAATACATATAAAGTGGAACATAACAGTTTAAGTCTGAGGTTCAAGAGTTGAATGAGAAAGGATGGGACTATCTAAAAATAAATAGGTTTCAGAAGAAGCTCTCCATCAAAGGGAGATGGTACAGAGCTGGAAATTCAAAATTTTGCATATGTAAATTATTATGATACCAATTAGTATAAGAGAAAGAGGTGAGGGGGAACAGTTTCGACGGCTTAGAAAAACTGGAGGAAGAGTTCGCCCCAGAGGTAGGGAGAGTCAACACAGTCGACTAGGTCTAGAGTCTAGATTACACTTCATCAAGAAAGGGAATAAACTACCCCAGATATGTGATTCCAACTCCATACAAGGGCGAACAACATCCATATGCGGACTAGTAACTGGAGGCACATCAGAACGCCCAACTTCCTAGAACATTGTTAGATAAGAACATAATGTTGATCCTTTCTTTCTTCTAAGAAACAAATATATTAAGAACCAGAAGAATGCTAGGTTTGTTTTCAAAAGAAGATATTATTATGGTTGTTGTAATAAGATATGCAAGTTTAGATAGATGAATGAAAGCAGATGTTTGATTGAGGCTATTGAATATAACCAAATTTTCTTTAGCATAACTATGGATAAGAAAAAGATCAAAAGTCTGTTGCTTCAATGCTTCCTTCCAAGCATCATTTAATTGCTGCTGAATAGGTAGTGTTTCAAATTGGAAAGGGTAATGATGACTAGAGTTATCAGCCTAAGAGTTGACAGGAGACACAGTAGTGACAGATAGAACACTGATGCAAAATAGATAAGAGATGGAGATCCAACAGAATTATGAGGAACACCACAATTGATAGATTTAAAGGATAAATGTGATGGTCCTACCACAAACAACA
>JABUQX010098245.1:27500-32500 GCA_015478945.1 Trachelipus rathkii
ATTATAATTATAATTATAATTATAATTATAATTATAATAATAAATTATAATTAAAATTATAATTATAATTATAATTAAAATTAAATAATTAAAATATTATAATTATATTATAATTATAATTATATTATAATTATAATATAAATTAATAATTATAATTAAAATTATAATTATAATTATAATTATAATTATAATTATATTATACCGTATTTTAAAATTTTAATTTAATTTTTAATTTTAATTTTTAATTTTTTAATTTTTATTATTTTTAATTTTAATTTAATTTTAAATTTTAATTTAAATTTTAATTTTAATTTTAAATTTAATTTTAAATTTTAATTTTAATTTTAAATTTATATCTATTTTTACTTTTATTGTTATTTTTAATTTTAATTTTAAATTTGAATTTAATTAATTCAAATTATAGATTATAGTTTCAATTTTAATATAAATTTTAATTATAAATCTAATAAAAAATTATATGTATATTATAATATAATAATAATTATAATTAATAATTATAATTATAATTATAATTCTAATTAATATTATAATTATAATTAAAATATGTTATAATTAATATTATAAATTGTAATTGTAATTATATTATAATTATATTATAATTATTAATTATAATTAATAATTATAATTATTAATAATAATTAATAATTATAATTATAATTATGATTATAATTATGAATTTAATTATAATTATAATTTATAATTTATTAATTCTTATTATTATTATTATTATTATTATTATTATTATTATTATTATTATTATTATTATTATTATTATTATTATTATTATTATTATTATTATTATTATTGATTATTATTATTATTATTATTATTATTATTATTATTATTATTATTATTATTATTATTATATTATTATTATTATTATTATTTCTTTTCCTTATTATATTATTATTATTATTATTATTATTAATTATTAATTATTATTATTATTATTATTATTATTATTTATTATTTATTATTTATTATTTATTAATTTATTATTTATTATTTTATTATTTATTATTTATATTTATTATTTATTATTTATTTATTATTATTATCATTATCATTATCATTATTATTATATTATTATTATTATTATTATTATTATTATTATTATTATTATTATTATTATTATTATTATTATTATTATCATTATTATTATTATTATTATTTTTAATTTTATCAATTATCATTTATCATATTAACTATTATTATTATTATTATTATTATTATTATTATTATTATTATTAATTATTATTATTATTATTATTAATTATTATTATTATTATTATTATTATTATTATTATTTATCATCATATATCATTATCATTATAATTATCATTATCATTATCATTATCATTATCATTATCATTATTTTATTATTATTATTATTATTATTATTATTATTGTTATTATTATTATTATTATTATTATTATTATTATTATTATTATTATTATTATTATTAATTATTATTATTATTATTATTATTATTATTATTATTATTATTTCCTTATCATATCATCATTTAATCATAATCAACTAATATTAATGAAATACTTGGGAATAAGTACATTTTATCCTTTTTTTATCCTTTTTAAATAGTAAATTTTGTTCACAAGCCAAAATCAAAGAGCGTGTTGAGGCCAAATATGCTTCGCCTCGCCTCGCCGCATGAGCGAAAAGACTGTGGAGTCAATTGACTTTATTTTGGAATTACGAGCAGATATATGATAAAATGAGGCTCGCTTTTATGAGCTGCAGGAGAAAATTTTCTTACTCTCTCTCACACGAACAAACAAACATATATAGTATATATATTATATATATTATATAATATATATATATATATATATATAATATATATATAGTATATATATATATATAATATATAACTTATATTATATATCTATATATATATATATTATATAATATATATATGGTCATCCCCCCCAGGGGAATTCCTTTAAAAAAAACCTAAAGAAAATTTTGAAGGGAAATTTAAACAAGAGAATATAAATATCCCGTTTACTTTTTTGGATTTATACCTATATAAAAAAAAACAACATTTAAATGTATTTTGAACTTCACCATTGTTTAAATATATTTCTATATACCTTATATACATATATATTATTATATATATATATATATATTATATATATATATATATATATATTATATATAATATATATATATATATATATATATTAATATATATATATATTATTATATATATATATATTATATATATATATATATATATAATATAATTATATTATATATATATATATATATATATGGGTTCAATGGAATTGAATGTCCCCCGGCGTTTTCTAGTCATAAAATTTTAGTGTGAAGTATTTACTACGATATTTTGTGTTTAAATTTTTTCATGATTAGGTAAATATTACATAAGATAAATAAAAGAATGAAAAGTCAATGTTAATTTTCATTAATGATGAAGTTATTATTTTCAATTTTAATGTTCCTTTTAAAGAAAATTGTTGTGTAATATATAATATTATTATAATATAATATATATATATATATAATATATATATATATATATATTATATATATATATATATATATATATATATATATATAATATATATATATATAGAGAGAGAGAGAGAGAGAGAGAGAGAGAGAGAGAGAGAGAGAGAGAGAGAGAGAGAGAGAGAGAGAGAGAGAGAGAGAGAGAGAGAGAGAGAGAGAGAGAAAGAAAGTGGAGAGAGAGCAAGAGAAAGAGAGAGAGAGAGAGAGAGAGAGAGAGAGAGAGAGAGAGAGAGAGAGAGAGAGCCAAGGTAAAGGAGCGATAACAAAAATATTTTGTACGATTTTGGTACTTTATTAAACTTTATCCAGTTTAATACTATTTATTTTTTTTAAGGGCATAATTCCAGAAAGGGCGCAAGGAGAATTAATCTTCAAAATTGTATTTCCAACAAAACCCTCTTATAGCAAGTGATAACATGAAACCAAAACCAAAAATGCAAAATATTTGGTTTTCATTCTCTGTAAAAACGTCTAAAGCGGAATGTAAAAAAAAACAACAAATAAAAAACGAAGAAGTACGACACTTACAGAAAAACAATTACATATTTGGAATCCCGCGTATAAAGCTTATTATATAAGTCGTCTTCGTCCCCCCCTCTGTCCCCAATCGGCTCGAGACCCCTAAAAATTGAAGTTCAAGGAAATATATTTCCATTAGGGGGTTCGAGCCGACTGGGGACAGAGGGGGACGAAATCCCCCCGTCGTCCACCTAGAGGCCGAGAGACCCCGAATCTGGTATCAATGCGGTCTACCCTTGGCGTATTTTCGTTAGTTTTAATCCTAAAACGACTTTGCAATATAATCAAGCTTTATACGCCTGATTCCATATGTATTTATTTTTTTGTGAGTGTCATACTTTTGTTTTTGTTTTTTTTTTTTTTCTTTTTTTTTTTTTTTTGCATTCCAAATATAGATTTAATAACGCTGATTTCAAATATGATTTGGTTTCCCCCTGTAAGTGTCATCTTTTCAGATAATCTCCTGGCTCTTTTCTGCCTATTTGGCTTTTTAAAGTTATTGTAAAACGTATTTATCATTTTGATTTTAAAATTAATAAAACCGTAATTCCATCATTTATTTTATTTGAACGAAAATTCGTACCTAAGAAAATAATTAATAACTAAACAGATGTGTAAAACATAGCAATTTTAATAAAAAATTTTAAAAAAAAAGGAGAGAATTCTGAGGAGCTTCACAGCGAAAGCAATTTCTGGTCAATTATACTGCATTTTTAACTTTTTCAACATAAAAAAAAACTACTCAAGTTTGCGGGTCATCCAGCTCACATGTGCCATATATATATATATATATTATATATATATAATATATATATATATATATTATATATATATAATATATATCTATATATATATATATATATATATATATATTATATATATATATATAATATATGCTTTCTGTTATTAAACTTTATATTACTTGCTATTTTGTACTTTCATAAATACAAATAATCTAGAATATCTACTCGAAAAGGAATACAATTGTTGGAATCCCCTGGTAAAATTTTTTACACGAGATAGTTGCCAAAAAAAATACAAACAAGAAACAAATACGTCAAATATGCAATCACCAAAAATAATAACTACAGCAAAAAGGAATACATTTTTGGGATTCCTTGTAAAATTTTGGTAAGGAAAATGTAAAAAAAAATAAATAAAAAAAGATAAAAATAAAAAATTGGCTTTTTTTTTGGGGGGGGAGCTGGGAGCCGGCGGGGGACATAGTAAATATATATATTATTTGTAAAGGTTAATACACGGCGATGTAGGGGGCTCGAGCCACGGGGAACACAGGGGGGGGGCGTTTTCCATACGCCCGAGGGAGGGCGGGAGGAACCCCGCGACAAACCCAAATAACCAAGAGCGGGGGTTCGCGGAGACCCCTCCCCAGAGGGGGGGGGAAATAGTCCAACACCCCGTAGTTCCCGGAAGGCCGAGAGACCCGACTCCTGCATCGGTTCGGTATAGCCCTTGGGGTTCTTTAGTTAAAACAACCAAAACCAAAATTTACTACAAAGTCCTATTTATTTTACGAGTAACGTAATAAATTTCTCCTAATAGGGTTTCTAGATCACTCAACACAATCTTTATTCAACATATTTTTTTTTTTTTACCAGAATTTTTTTCATATAGCAAACAGGGATTTCTAAAAATAGTTATTCCTCCACTTTCCTGTGCGTATTGTCAGTTTTTGTGATATGATTTTTTTTTATTTATTTATTTTTTTATTTTTTTATTTTTTTTTTTTTTTTTTTTTTTTTTTTTTTTTTTTTTTTACATTTTCCTCACTAAAACAATATATTTGACATATCTCACATAACTCTTGTTTTATATATTGCATTCTTGGAGAAAATTTAATAAAACAGTTCGTTTCCTGTTTTTAAAATATCATCAAGGT